>RJWT010000378.1:0-28264 GCA_004365215.1 Cuniculus paca
TGCCAGCCACCACCTTCTTCTTCATTCAAATTCTTTTTATTCTCTTTGTGGGCTTCAATTCATATTTTAGATTCTTCCTTGGTTCAGGGGACCCAGTTCCTTCCTTCTTGTCCTCTCCATGATGTTATATTCCAGCATCTGAACTGTTTCTCTCAGAGAGACTGTTTACTCTGCTGCTTACTGTTTCGCTGTCTTTAGCTCCTCACAGAACTTTGCTTTCATCTTCCTTGACTTGCATTATGAGACAACTAATCAACCCCTCCTCATTAATGTATTTTCTTTGTTTAGCGTTAGATACTCCAGATTCTCAAGGTTTCCTTCCTGCACATGGGCACTGCCAATCTCAGTGCTCCAAGGGTATAAAGGAGCCCTGCAGGATGTTATTAAGACAGACAGTGATAACATCACTAGATCCCAGTGGGGAAGATTGAGAGTAAGTAGGAAAGGTACGGACCACTGGTTTTCATATTCTACTGTGCATTTGTATCACTTGGAGAGCTGTGAAAAATTGTGATGCTCCAGCCACGGAAAGTCAGTCATCATCAGGGCTGAGCTGCAGGTGTCAGCATCTTTAAGGCTTCTTTTGTGCCACCAATGCTGAAAAACTGATTTAGTTGGAGAAAGAGGAGTAAAGACAGATCCAAAAAGGAAGCAGTTTATAGAAGGGCTCCACAGTGGAGATAGCAGAGAAATGAACACAAGTGATTGATGTTAATGACACTAGTGCAATGGAAATAAGAGCACTATTGTCCTTGTACACTGTAACTATACTACAAGGCAGAGGAGTCTTTAAAAGATTCCAAAAAAAGGCATTGTCATAAAGTACTACTTAAGAGATCTAGAGCATACAGAAATTTTTTGAACTCAGTAGAAAATACATACAGGTGAAAGTTAAGGAACAGTGTGCCAATTGATAGGAAGACTAGAATCAGATTGATTGGGTTTGAATTGTTAAATCAACACTCTTTTTCTCATACAGACCTATGCCTCAGTGTCCTCATTTATAATTTATATTAACAGTAAATTTATCTCATAAGTTTCCTGAAGGATTCATTTAAGTAATTCATATAAGACACTTAGAACAGTATTTGACATATGCTAAATGCATTAAACGATGACAACAACATTGATTACATTGACACTGATGATGATGGTAATCTCTGGCAGGTTGAGAAGTGGGCACAAAGAGTGGGCTTTCCATTCAGGAAAACTGTAACAAATGCTAAGCTAGGTTTTCTTCTCCAGCCTCAACTAGCACAAGAAACACTGTGAGTCATGAAAACTTGTCTCTGATTGGTGTGGACTGTCTCTTTCGTGGCCCTTTTCTCCTTCTCTGTCCTTCAAGACTAAGACTCTTCTACTTCCAAATACTTCTGAGTAAATGATCTGATAGTAGTACCATTATTGGGATTACTTTTCTCGGTCATACTATATCTTGAAAACTTTATCTGAAACTGTAGGAGGAAATGCTTCATCCCCAAAAGGATGATGGCAATCAGGAAGTTAAATGAGATAATTTAGATGAAAACACTTTTAATTTATAAATTGCCATGTAAATATTAACTTTATATCAGATAACTTACTTCTACAAAGCCCTCAAATTTCTAAGGGGGACACCCAATTTATTTGCCATGTGCCCATCAAGGAACATATTGAATCTTAGAAGAAGACTGTCATTCCTCACCAGTGGAACATTAATCCAAGGCCTCTGGGGAAACGATGCAACTACATTGAGAATTGTGGAAAAAATCAGGCTGACATTACTTGTGAAATCTTCTGTTCTTTTAAAACAAAACCTTAACATGAAAACTATGCTGAGTTACTTTTAGTTGGTATAGGTTAGAAACACAGGGAAGGTTAGAAACACAGGAATATACATGTCCCTAGAAGCATAGAGCCTGTACTTTATAAATCCCACCTGTCAGTCTGGAATTTCTACTTCCTATCAATTTCCTGCTGATCCCTTCCAAAAAAAAATATTCAAAGAGAACCCAGTGTATATCAAATGCTTTATTGGCACTGGAGATTAAAAATGATAGGACATAGCGCCTCCTTGAGAAGCAGGCATGAGATAGATACTCAAGCCACTCAAGTATGGAGACCATTTTGTTATAACAGAAATCACCAAGAGAAAAGTAGGCACAGTGCTGTGACAACACCACTCTTGGCTCATTTTGGAAACCATTACACTGCCAATGTGTTTGAAAAATTAGAGGCCTAATCAGACAAACAACCTCAAGAAAATGTTCAAGATAAAAGAAAGGAAACATGAATGGGCCACTGTCATGTGCTGGTTAAGTTCTTTCCCTAACGGTAACTCATTCTCAGAATGCTCTGGGCTCCAGTTAGAAAAATCGTTTCTTTACTCCTGAGAGATGCTACATAGTTTCTTTCCACTTGTCTGTAGCAGTGGTCCCATTTTCTGCACCTTGACTTGCTCGGAGTGTGCTCATTAGAGTGCCCAAATGTGCTTCCTCCAGGTTTACTTGCATGACCCAAGAATGTCTCCACACCACAGAAGAAATGGTCTAGAAATGCAAAAAGACACATATTGATATGCAAATAGTTACTCTGCAAGTATTTGCATTTGTATTTTTTTAAAATTTATTTATTTGGTAGTAAATGTTTGCAGTACATAATGAATACATTTATCGTGGGGAGTTGGTGTATGCACATAACACATCTTAATTCTTTTTTCATCCCCTGCCCCTTCCATACCTCCCTTATCTTTTCAAATCTTGGTCCTCTTCCCATTTGTAAAAGGTCTGTTTCTGTTTTTTTCTTTAATTCTTTTCCCCCCTTTTTCTCCATTCCCATTCCCCTCCTTCCATCTTGTTCCCCTTCCCATTTGAAAAAATTTTCCCTACTTCCAATTGTCTCTTTCATCTTCTCTTTATTTACATTTTGTGTTTCTCACATAAGACAAACCAAGCCATACTTGATCTTGTGTGTTTAAACAATGCCGAAAAGGGTTAAGTACATTATAATATATCCATAAAACAAAACACTCTAAAGCTATCAAAAATTCCTAGTTTTGAATTTTTAAGACTAATGGCAGAGAGAAATTTTCAAAACATAATACTTACTGATATGCACATATACACACATATACACATACATATACATACATCCATATATGACCATACTCAAACTAAGAAATCTGAGAAATAAAAAATAAGCAAATAATTAAATGAATATAATATATAATGCCATCAACCAGAGATAATCACTACTAAAATGTAGGCATGTATTTTCCAGCCCATTCTCTGTAAATGCGTATTTTTTAAAATTAAATTGGAGTTAACCTTATAGTTTTACAGCATGCATTATATCATCTCATACAATACCAATGACTATAATACAGGACAGGGCAGAGTAATCTTTGAAGAATGTTTTAAAGTCCATAAATAGTCCATGTTTTTGAATGTAGCCTAATTTACTTAGCAGTTTCCTTATGGAAAAGAGTAATGATTTCTATCCTTCTCTTATAAATGACTCGCCAATGACTTCCTTGACCATCAGTCTTCTTTCATATATTCACTTATTTCCTGAAATTGTCTATATAGCAGTAAAATTACCAGGTCAAAAGGTAAAAGATTTTTAATGCTCTTGAATGTATTTCCTAAATTGCTTTCCAGAAAGGTTATATCAGCTGATACTCTCACCATTGATGTACGATGGTGCCCATAACTCTCACTGTTGCCAGCACAGTGTTCTATTTTACCATCAATGCCAATTTGATAAATGAAAACAGTATCTCTTTTTGATGCTATATTATACTGTATTAAATAAAGTGAAGTATGCAACTTCTATATGCAATATACTGTCTACATGGCAAAACTATGCCTAGAAAAAATAAGTAAAAGAAGTGTAAGAAAATGTTAAAAATTTTAGCACCTAGTTGTAGAGCAGATCATAGCTATTTTCATATAGCAATATTAATGACTACATGTACTATTTATCCAAAAGCTACCATGTTGCAGGAAACACACTAGGTAATTTATATTCAGTATCTTCACCCTCCAAACTTTACTAAGTTTCATTAACTCACTTACAGATGAAAATGATTAAGTCAAGAAGGTCAGGTAGAGGTTAAACTAGGGTTTCAACCCGGGTTTAACTAATCTCATAGTTTCTGCTTTTTCATTGTGCTTCTCCCATGCCCATATTTTTGTTCTTTTATCAATGAGCATTTGTTCATTTTAAATCATCAAAACAATAAAAGTCACTTTGACAGCCTATCTCAAATAAAGGAAAAGCAGCTTAGGGTTCAGGTTAAGGAGTCAAATGGGAGACAATGACTATGAGTTGCCTGAGTGCAAGGAGTCATTGTCGTCTTTACCCAGAGCTCCCGTTCCCCATATTACTGAAACCCAGCCCATCAGCTCCAGCAAACCCAGTCTGGGCCTCACCTTGTAGCACATCACTCTGGCCACAAGAAATGCTGCATGTCAGAAGTGGGAAAAGTCAGATCCAATTGTACCCTTTCTGCATGGATGGAATGATTGTAACTTTCTTTGTATTACTACTGATTTTCATAAGTTTTTAGAATGAAGCAGGTAAAAAGCAGAGATGTGCATATGATGTATTCTGGTGTTTGTCTATGACAGTTTTGCTACTAGTGTTATTAAAGTTCAGATAACAGCTAGAAAACTTATGATGGTCTTGAAACACACACATAATATTTTAAATACCTGTTAGCCATCTAAAAACGAGCATATCTTCAAAGGAATCACAAGTTATTTTATAAATACATATTTGATTTTATTTTTTAAAAATTATGACTGTTATCAGCTATTCAAATGCATGTTTCCATATAAATGAATACAATGGCTATTTTAAACTATTATTTTATTTTCATTTTGGGCTTGTTTGGGTTTTATTAAATTTTGATATGTTAAATATTTAACTAACAACACAATACAGAGAGCATTAGAGAAGAAATAAAGAATATTTGTCTGAGAGTAAAAAGTCCAAAAATTGACTTTTGTAAGACTGAGAGAATGTCGACCAAGTAGATAATATATTCAGACACATCACATGACATTTAGGGAAATACAGAAATAAGCAATAACAAACCAGATTTTGTTAATAGACTTTCTAGTGACAAAGGAAAATAACAAACAAACAAACAGGTAAGCACTTGTTGATTTTTGTCAGAAGAGAAATAACTTTTAATAATGATTTTATCATTTGGTTAAGATTGCTACCTTTTTCTAAGACTTGAAGGTCATTGCTCAGACCTTGTCTGCCTGGACACACAACTTCATCTCATTTCAGTTCTACTCCTGCTCTCTGCTAATTGCTGACCTCTGTCAGGGCCTTGTGAATGCCTGATATTCAGAACACTTGAGAAAAGGGCACTCATTCCCTGTCTGCCAAGAGTATAGCACTCTGAAAATCAGATGAAAGTTTGATCTTTCCTATTTTCTCTAAGATGTAAGTCATAAACAATGGTTTCACAAGCTTCTTATTTGATGACTGTTGCTTTTCTTCATTTTAATTGTGTGGGTTGCTCTCTAGAATAGTAAAGAGGTTTGAAAACTTTAATGTATATTTTTTGAGAAATTGTTCATCCTGAAAATATAACATGAATGATTTGCAATGCCCAAAATAAATTACTGTAACAGGAAATTATTGTTTAAATCTTAAAATGACTCTTTTCTTATGAAGTATTCTGCTTCTTAAAAAAATTAACTTTATTGATATATTTTAGATATACATAATGATAACATTCATCATAGAGAATTTGTACCTGTACATTATATGTCTTGATTCTTCTTTTTTTCCAATTCTCCTCCCCTTTTTTCTTCCCCTCTTTATTTACCAAAGCTTTGTTTCCATTTTTTTGTTTTTTATTGACTTTTTTCCTTTTTCTTACTTTCTCCTTCGCCCCTCTCTTGTTCCCCTTCTCATTTGAATATTTTCTTCCTATTTCACAATATTTGTTGCACATTTTGGTCCTTATTTACACTTTCAGTTTCTCACACTGTAATATTTACACATGAGTGTTTGATTTATTTCACCTAAGAGTATGGTCCCAAGGTACATTCACTTACCTAAAGATGTCTCAAGTTGATCCTTCTGTATGACTGAGTAGTATTTCATTTTATTTTAAGAAATCCACATCATCTTTATTCATTCATCAGTTGATAAGCATTTGGGCTGTTTCCAAGATTTAGCTGTTATAAACTGTGCTGCTATAAACATGGGTGTGTATGCATCACTGTGGTATGATGCTTTTAATTCTTTTGGGAAGATACTAGGAAGGGGAATAGCTGGGTTGAATGGAATCTCTAGTCCTAGTGTTTTGAGGAATCTCCACACTGATTTGCACAATGTTTGCACCAGTCTATACTCCCTCCAACAGTGTAGAAGGATTCCTTTTTCTCCACAGCCCTGACAGCTCTTATTTGTTGATTTCTTCATCCTAGCCATTCTTTCTAGAGTGAAATGGAATCTCAGTGTTGTAATTTGCATCTCTCGAATGACCAGTGATATTGAACATTTTTTCATGTATTTATTTGCCATTTGTACTTCTTCATCTGAGAAATGTCAATTCATTTTAGATGCCCATTTTTGGATTGGGTCTTTAAATTTGGGGGGTTAGGGCTAGTGTGATAAAAACAGCATGGTACTGGCAAAACAAACAAACAAACAAACAAACAAACCCAGGTATCAGTGAAACAGATGAGAAGATGCACAAATAACTCCAAACACACTCAGCCACCTTATCCTTGACAATGAGGTGAAACACCTTCACTGGAAGACAGCCTCTTTAGTAAATGGTCCTGGAAAAAACTGGCTTTCCACATGCCAAAGGCTAAATTTAGACCCATGTCTCTTACCACACAATAAAACAAAATCTAAATGGATCAAAGGTCTAAATATTAAAACTGAAGTACTAAATCTGCTGGAAGAGAGAATAGGCAGAATGCTTGAAGACCTAGATGTTGGCAAAGGGTTTATTAACAAAACCACTTTCGTATAGGTAAGACTGTAGTATTACCCATAGAATCAACAACTGGAATCGCATCTTATTAGAAAGCAATTGTGCAGCAAAAGAAATCACCAATATAATACAACCCACAGAATGGAAAACATTTTTGCCAACTGTCCCCCAGACTAATATCTAGGATATACAAAGAACTCAAATATTCTCCTTTTAATGCTAATAGCTACTTTCAGAGTGTGCTTTAACTATGAAGGGTATCAAGAAGAGCAGAATTATATGTTTAATTTGAAAACTTAGAAATTCATGTCTTATGTAATCATAAGTTTATTTTAAACCACTATTTATTCATAACAGGAACAGAAAAGAAATTTTAAAGAAAATTTCAAACATATTAAATCATAATATGTCCATATAGAGAGCATATGATTTATCACTTCATATCCATAAAAGTCACATCATATACATTTGCTCTTCTTTATCAGACTTGTGCCATCCATACCTCTCAGGATCCTGGTTTTGTCCGTGTAAGCTACTGTCAGTCATAAAACAGTGGTGTTCAAGAGCAACACATCACACTAACATTAGAAGAAGCAACATCTTAGTTATCTAAAGCTGTCCAGGCCAGCCCTGGTCGTAATAACTTTTCCAAGGACTTCGTATTTTTTGTAAAATTCTTACATCTCAAGCAATTCCTGAGAATTTTTTCCCCTTTGTCTTAACTGAGGGGGGTTGTCTCATGTTTAAGAATGAAGAGATGAAATCACAAGAACCCCTGATATTTTGGGCAAAGCAGTAATGATGAACCCAATTTTGATCCTAACCCATTTCATATTCATTTCACTAATACTTTTTAAATATAGCTACATGCCAAGTGCTGTGTCAGATGCTAAGGACACATAATGCATGAGGAGCATAGGTGGGTCCCTTGCCCAAATCTAACATCCTCCTTAGTAAGGACAGCGGTGACACACCATCTCTATCTCCCTCAGCTCCTTCTTACCAATACTCTGGACTCTAAGTGAGAGACCTTGCTTTTCATCCTTACTAACAGGATTCAGAATATTTGACCATCAAACCTACAATATTGTAGAAAATTACAATACAATGTTGGCTCAAAGGTTAGAAGAACACCAAAATATTCCATTTCCATTTCTTCACTGACAGCTTCAGAGCCAAGGGCACTTGAGTTGAGTTTATGCTTTTTATAAATGTCAAGTACAAGACAGGTCTGTATACCAATTGAGAGCTATCTGTTTAGAAAAATCTGAGGGTGCGAACGCCAATCTCTTTCTCTCTCTCTCTGTCTCTCTCTCTCTCTCCCTCCCTCCCTTCCTCAACTTTAAATATAGAATGAGTTCATTCATTCTTCACAAATTCCCTTGGCTCTAGAAAGGACTGCATCCTACCTGTTGTTTTGCAAGGAAAATCTCTGTGTGGGAGTCTTCGTCACCTTGAGGGGCAAAGATTCCTTTAAGAATCAAAGGAAATCAGCTAAACCCAGGCCTAGGAGTTAGGAGAACTTATATAGGAATAGGTTCAGGTACACGTGTGCAAAGAGACCGAAGTTTGTGTATAATCAGGGAGTTCATGACCCTAGCCAAGCAAGTCTATAGTACAGTATTCATAAAATATGTCTTATGATTGAAAGGTGGTGTATGGTTACTTGGAAGGGGATGTTTTTGGTAGTGAATTAGTCTGGGAAATGCTGAATTTAAAACTTCTTCAAAATGGTATTTTTAGTAGATTAATTTGTACCACACCTCCCTAAAAAGACAATGTGTGTGCGACAGAACCCTTTTTCCATGTCTACTTTCAAATCACCTCTTCTGATGGTGCTCCTAAGAAACACTTTGAGAATGAATTCATTCCTCACACCCCTACCATGCTCCTGGATGTATCGACTGAATCTGGCTGAAGAAAGTCATCTCCTGTTAGAGAAAAGTCAGTAACATAAAAATCAATGGTTAATGTTTATTGGAACATGGACATTAAAAGCAAATAACTGTCCATTTGATTTGAGGTGGGTTTTAAGTAAAAAGCAAAAAATTTTTGCTTTTTACTTAAAACTTTGGTCTGTAATATAACATGTGAATGTGTTTAAAACACATTTCTAAGCCTTTCTCTGCTTCAGTTTTCTCATGTTATTAAGTGTAGATTTTAAAATCTCTGTATCATTATTCTAAGAATTAAATGAGTTAGTTCATGTGAAGCTCTTAGAACACTGTCTGGCACATAAGTGCCCAATAAATATTAACTATGGTTTTTATTGTATGTATTTATATTAATGTATTTTTTGACTAAACATAAAACATTGCCACAGAGAGGTAATGTGTTAATACTTTCAAAAGCATACAGTGACTACTCTGTGTCTGAATATATAATATAAATTGAAATGTTTGGGTTAAATGTCAGGTATTTGGAAAAACAGCCATTTCCTCCCCAGAGTTGGTTACAATCCTATTTTGTCTTATAAAGACGTATACAACTACATCACTGTTTAGAAACTTGGCTAAAGAATAAGC
This sequence comes from Cuniculus paca, assembly GCA_004365215.1. Classification (NCBI taxonomy): domain Eukaryota; kingdom Metazoa; phylum Chordata; class Mammalia; order Rodentia; family Cuniculidae; genus Cuniculus; species Cuniculus paca. Next base: position 9,478 of record RJWT010000378.1, read on the forward strand.
AAAAAGGGATCCATCCTTCCTGCCAACATCTTTCCATCTTCTTTGGCAGTATTTACTTCCTTTAGGTAGAATAAAATAGATGACATAATTAGAATCTGAGGCATTTAATGACAAAAACCACATCCTAGGGTAAAAAGAAAACAATGTTATCATAACCAATGCAGGAACAAAAAGCACAAGACTAACAAATGTCTCAAACTTGGTAGCTCCTTACCATAAACTCAGCTAGATTGGAAAATTCTGTTTCCTCACTGGTCCCCCTCCTTCTTTGCTTTCTTCCTTCATTAAGACTCACTGACCAAAGGATGGGCAGCTTGTTGCCCTGCTCATAACTCAGCAATGACATCCCCTGAACTTAGAATGGAATCCTTGTCTCCATCTACAAGTTCTGTCCACTGTGGCTTACCTGTGAGCTCACACTTCATACTACTCTTTCCTACCTGACCTTTTTTTCCATTTCTTGAACCAACCTCCCTGATTTAGAGTCTTTGTAGGTACCATTGTCTCTGCCTACCATGTAATCCATCAGATTTTACCTGACCTGGCTCCATTTAACATCTGAGTTGGTAAGAGGTAGAAATGACTTATCTTCCCATGGAAGATAAATAGCCCTTCTCTCTCTACTTATTCTCAATCATATTACCAGTTTCATTTTGCTTAAAGCATCAATTTTTATTTGATATCAACTAATTAGTATGAACATCAAAAGTGCTGTAGTTATCTCTCTCGAATAAATGGAATCTTCCATATCTGCTGGAGTATTCATGCTTATTTATTATTGGTGATCTATGTAAAGGCTCAGTCACTTAGTTGAATCAATATTAGTTCGTTTCTATTACACACAGGAAATTTCAAGGCATACAACTGTTAATGTTAATGTTAAAGCAATTCCTTGGGTGTAGGAATAATAGTAACAGATAGAGGGAACAGACACATATTCCACTTGCACAATACTTTATAGTTGTCAAAGAGTGGACCTGTTTGCTCTCTTGGTTGATCCTATAACAACCCCAGAAGGTTTAAGAATTTTGAAAATCATACATTCTCAGCATTAGAAGAAAAGCTAACAAATTCCTTAGTACCCACCAGTCATCTAGCATTTGAATCTTATCCTTAATGCTCTCACCCATAGTTATCCTCTTAATAGAAGAAGTCACAGTATCTCGAGCAAGCCCTTTTTTCTTTGATAACTTCAGTTTTCAAAAATCCCTAAAAGATGAGATAAGCTTCAAACAAATTCTATCTATTGCTCCTGTTTTGCTATTTTAAATGCATGTGGACCAAACCTAATTTTTCCTTTACTAGGCATGTTCTTAGGTCTTCGAAGACAATTGTGATATCTCCCTAACTTTTCTGCAGGGTAATATCTTGCTCCCTTCAACTATTGTTAATATGACATTGTTTTGCAATTCTCACCAGGGAGTAATCTTAATTTATATTGTTTTCTTCTTTTAGACTGCTTAGCAGGTAGAGTTCAGAAATAAACCATTTGCAACAGGTAACTGGGTCACTGCAGGGCAAAGCAGTTTGTCAAAACCCATGTTACTTATGTCAAAAAACAATAATCACAACTACAAAGTATGTCCAACTACTTAGAAATTTAACACAGAGAAAGAAGAACAAAAAGAAGGAATCTGGAGAATTCTGGTTTCCACTCACCAGCCACTAATCATTTATAGTTTCTACTACTTCTTGTAAGTTCATACAAAGTCTCTCCCTAAGTTTTTATAGACACAAAACCTGGTTATCATTTTCTATATAAATTGTCAATATGTGACAATTTAACCTATAAAACTGGAAGTTCCTCTTTCTGTGAGCCAGCAGCAGCCATGAGGGTTCTGGGAGCAGAAACAAGAAGCCAATTCGTCCTTCCCATGAGCCAACCGGTGCACAGGTTAGTAAACAAGAACTCCCACCCCCTGCCCACCCCCTGGGCATAAGCAACCAGCTGATTCAGAGGAACACAGGCTGAGTTGATAGCAACTGAGATACAAAAACAATAATACTCGTATTGTTTGATTGACTTTGCAGGCCTAAAGCCAGTAGTCTAAGCGTCCATTTAGAGGATAACAATATGCAATATAGCAATTATGGGAGAGTTCCTTCTATCTTGTTTTTGAAATCCAATATTGTTCTATTTGTTTTGTTCTGTTGTATTATTTTGTTTTATTTAATGTTCTATTTTAATTGTTTTTATTCCATTCTGTTTTGATTGATTTTATGTCCGATGGTGTGAGCAGCAATTTTGACGATAACAAGAAGCTTATGGTAATTCATTTATTTCCTATTATCCTGTTTTGAAGTTCTGCATCACTTTCACTGTTTTGTTTTGCTTGGCTTTGTTCTGTCTTATTTTGTTTGGCTTTATTCTCTTGAAAAAAAAAAACTGGCAGCTCCTAAGGGCTCAATCCAATATAACAGGTATATAGATTTTAAACAAAGCACACTATGGACATCATTCAAGTGACAAATCAGTGTATGGAGAGTACAGAACTTGCCTAAGGTTATAACTAGATAATATCTAAACCAAGAAAAGAACTAGATCCTCAGATATTGCACTTCCCACAATATTATGTTCCCAAAGCCATCCTTCCAGACCCTTGGGAGGAAGCAAATGTGTTATACTGTGAGATGAATTCCATTATCTTTTCCACATTAAGTGCGTAGAAACTAAAAAGTAAGAAAAGTTTATCAACTTAGCTAAAATCACACTGAGAGGAGCTGGGAACTTGACACATGAGTGTCTAACTCCAGGTCAAGGAGCTTGTAACCAGTGTGACAGTTTCCATGTCCAATGCTACCATTTGCTTTTACTGCTAGTAGTTCTGGATTTTGTAGATTTTCTGAATGTCTTTAATCTTAAAATCATCATTAGAAACTAAATGACCAAAATATGTTTTCTAATTTAATGTATTTTATAACCCATTTCTTCTTACTGATAATAAGACTGCATATTGGATTGGTATCTGTAGGCACCAAAAATCATGGAGACAATTTTTAAGTTTGAGAGGCAAATGAACTTGTACCAAAATCATTGCCAAGTCCAGGTTTTGTCCCATTGTATTTTTGTATGTCAGTTATGAAGCCTTTTTACAAACTGGAAAAGTGCTAGCTCATTTTAATTATTGCATTGACTCTACACAGGGGTATCACAATAATGTTAGAGGAAGTTAAAAGTCACTATGTTTCCTCTCATTTTCACCTCAGTCCATGGAATTATCACATCATGTATGTGCATCTCTTAAAGTGATTCATGCTTGTGCTCAAATAATTGGTAGCTCTATCCCTCATCTTCTATCAGATGAGAGATGAGTAATTCCAGAAGCTTCTACCATAGAATTATACAATTCAGGAGATTCTACAGCATCCTAGATTTAAAAACCCAAACTTCTTCCATGCTGATAGTTCTTGAAGGCTCATAGTAACAGCAACTGAAAAAACAATAACCATGTTAAAGTTCTGAGAATCGTAATAGTTCATAGAATGACTTACCATGTGGGAAAAAATGAAATTACTCTGAATTTAGATTTCCATTTCCTTTGCAAAGGACTTTTAAAATGAGTAGGTGCCAAGTGGGGCCCATGTAAAACCTTCTCTCCTTCACAGTTCACCTTTTCTTAGTTAAAATGTAGAAGTTGTAACTGCACCACCGTTTCCGTGTCATTGTAGTGTGCGGGTATCAAAGACAGCTGACAATTACTCAGTGAGGAGAGAGAGTTTGTATTAGCTTTCCCATTGCTGGGACAAAGTACTCAACACTCACAAAGAGGAGATGTTATTTCGACTCATGATTTTCAGTGGATTTGGTCTTAAAGTGGGTGGATCCAAGGCAGAAACAGCCTAATGAAAGCAGGTGGAGAAGGAGAGCTCCTCACCCCATAACAATCAGGATGGAGGCTGAGGGAGAGACAGAGACAGGCAGAGAGGAAGAAGAAGGAGGAAGATGAGACAAGAGTACATCTTTCTGTGCCATGCTCCCTGTGCCCCACCTCTTCTCACGAGGTCCCAGCTCTGAACACATGGGACTTTGGGTGGACATAGTAGATCTAAACTATAACGGAGTAAATTCCAGAATCAGAGGGGGTAGAAGTTACCTGCATAGTTTAGCAATAAATAATAGTAGGGTCCTCATTTTCTAATAATATGAACTATTGGTCCCTATCAAATTATTTTTTCAAAGTACACATTAAGTAACCTTTGCTTCTGCTCTGGTGCCATGGAAGTTGATCCTTTATAATAAAACACTCTGGGCGTGATGAAGCTGAAGAGATAAGCAAACATGGCCACGCACTCCTGGCTCATATGCTCATGACTTCCTGTGGGACTCATGAAAGGAAAAAGAGAAGAGACTTGGGCACCTGAAAGATGGAGCTTTGTGAGAGGTGAAAAAGAAACTTTAGGGATAGAAACAGATTTCCATAAATTGCACATAACTTGTGCAGACGCTGAAAATAAATTGATGTCACAGGTAGCTGGTTATATCTGTCTGAATCTCAGAGCGAGTTCATGATGTATACACACATAAAATACATACACACTCATAAGTAAAGCTCATTACTAACACAGCATTAACCTGGTAAAAGTATAAAAGGAAGACTCTTGAAGCCTCTAATCCACTACTTAAACAAGCCATATTAACTTGGGGCGTGGGGTGTGCACGCTGCATTGCTTGCATGCCAGCTGCATTGGCAATCATGTTAGAATGATAGGAGAAAATTTTAAAAATACAGTGATGTCAATAGAGGTCATGTAATATGTGCACCCACACAGTGATTTTAATGTTTCCTGAATATAAGATATTTCCGTGCTTATCCTTAAGTAAAATGCATCATGTGTTGGCATCAATCTGGCTACTTTTCAGTAGATGCAGTAAGATTGAAAAGGGAACTGGCTACTCCCCAAGGACCTACCAATCAACACCCCTGCGAATCTCGAGCCCTGTGGGGATCACACAGAACATGAAAAAGGCAAGTAATGCAGAAGGGAAAACAGAACTACCAGTCCCTACCTTGCCAGAAAATATTTGTAGGGCTTCTGACATGCAAACACAGTCTGACTGTGTGTGGACTGTGTTAGTCAGGACAAAATTTTTCTGCTGAGGATGTGAGGAAATACTGCCAAATAATTATTACTGGGAAGTAACAAATGCTTTTTAGATCAAGTTATTTTTTTCCTTAGTATGACATTCTTTATTCTAAATGTATGGAAGAACAGGTAATTCGTTCTGGCACAGTGAAAAAATTTGAAAATAAAAGACACAATTTTGCATTTTTTTTCTGTCTTGGAATATTAGGTCTATTCTGCAGGTAATCAACTTTACTGCAAGTTAAGTGTTCTATTTTTCAGGGAGGGTGAACTCTTCTGGCGGCAGATATCAAGCAAAGCCATTTCTTAAGTGGGCTCTTTGCTTCACACTGAGGCAGAGTCAGAGCTACAGTGGCCCACAGGACACTACAGGCAAAGCAATGTCTCATGTGACTGGCTGTTCGCAGGTGCGGTGAGAGCTGATAGGAAAACATGACTATTAATGGAAGCTACCTAACTCTAACTTCTTACTGGAACATATCAGGCTCAAACGCCAGGGATTCTGGCTCCCCAGATTCTCGCCTATTGTATTTTAAAGGATGAATGGAAATGAAAACTACAGTAACACACACAATCACAATGTTACAGCTTTTCCGCTCATGCACTAATTTTTTCTCTTCGTAATCCAGCCTTTTAACTGTCCTCCTCAAGGAGCAATACCGTTCTTTCTATTTCTCTCTAGGCTCGGTAAGACTGAAAGCTCTAATTCTGTGGGAATTTCTAGGAAATACGTTTATAAACTTCCAGATCATAAAATGCAAAGGTAACCACGGAAATAGGAAACATAGACCAGGGACTGACTAAAAACCTGCTCCATTATTTGATATAATCTACTTCTGACCATGTGTGATCAACACCTGATCCTGTTCAAAATGGAGAAGCAAGAGCAATAAACAGCTAGAACTCGTAATAATGGTATCAATAATGTCAGGAGTATTGTTGTTATTATTGCTTCAGATTTGAGATATAAAAGTTCATAATAAATTTCTTGCTTTGCTCATATGGATCTTACTGAGAATGTGCTTTTTTGATAAATGTGCTCTTTTTAAAACATACCCTATGGAACTGAAGCCACCCTCAGAAACAGTTACCCCATACATCCCAGGGGTGACCTTCCCACCAACCTGAATAAACCATTGAATGCTCATCTTTTCTTCCAATAATGTGACATAATTTTTACAACTGTGTTGAAATGGTTTTAAATTTGTTTTCTATTGTCTTTTGATATCAAAATCAGGAGAAAGGTTAAGAGTGTTTCATTTTTAGCTCCATGGTAATCTTGCAGTCCCAAAAACTACCGTGTGTGTGTGTGTGTGTGTGTGTGTGTGTGTGTGTGTGCGTGTAATGTTTTGAAGTCACATATTTGCAAATTTAAAACACTGACAAGACAGCCTTGTCTATTTGATGATTTCAACCGAGAATGCGAGGTAGTTGGGGTAAGTGAACAGAATTCATCTCTGGTACTGTAAAAAAAAAAAACTAAAGCTGTCTCCTCCCTAAATTGTAGAGGGGCCCCATAGGCTGATTTCTACACTCCTTCTTGTGACCTCCTTGCCTCAAACCAATCCTTTCTGATTCTTATACCAACTTCTAAAGTCATGGCTCCATTTAGAGATCAAACCTCAGGAGAGCCTTCTACCTCTACAAGCTGGCAGAGCAAAACTCAGCCTACATCGCTGTATCTGATTCACAGCTCTGTTCACAATTACCTGACAAACTACTTAACCTCGCCATGCTCCAGTTTCTTTTGTAACCCAGAAACACAATAATGTGCAAAGTTGTCTCGTGGGATTGTTTTGAGCAGTAATTATACAGTACATGTGTTTGTCTGTGTGTGTGTGTATTAAAGCACTTTAGCTTTATATGGTACTCTAGCAATATTTAAAGATAAATCATAAGCGAATAAGCTTGCAGCTGGGAGGGTGCCCTCTCCACAGGAGACTGCTGTATTAAACAGCACGACACGGAGCTAGCCTTTCCATGTCTCTACCCTTGAGCTCTGCCACTGACTTGCTGTGTAACTTCTGCTTCAGATTCTCTGTCTCTCCATTCATCCTTAAAGCAACCTAAAGTGATGGACTCTTTCGAGGAGAAAGGGGGAGCAGGATTTAATAAGTGTAATTGAAAAAAACAGACAGGATCTGACTCTCAAATATGCATTTGTTATTTCTCTTCATATAAATGCAAATTCATCCCAAGAGGAAGTACACATGGAATTCTCTGATTTAAGACACTTGCCTAGTCATAAACACAGTCATTTTTTCTGATTTTAGTCAACTAAGTGAAAAATAGGAGGTTTTAGGGAATGCCCATAACTTTGCTTTGAATTATTTGTATGTGGCTTCTATAATTTAAATTGCTGGGGTTATCTAGGGATAACAGCAGGCAGAGTGTAGCATAAACCTTCCAAGTAACTGTGACTTCCTGAGCCTCTCTTCTAACAAATATTTCTCAACTGTTTTCCTTGACTCTTTGCCAGTAAAATGGATGGAAACGCTTTCAATTCTCTCTTTTTCTTTCTTGGTCATAGCTTCAGAACCCTAGCGCTGCTTGATTCCCTTCAGTGGCAGATATTGGTGGCTGGAATCAAGGGCCAGGCCCCAGAAAAGTTTCACAGAAGGGACACACATAGGGCCAAATTGGACCCTCCGATTCACACCGTGTATCTCTGAGATGTGTGGTAAGTGTCCGAGGTACTGATAATGCGTAGCCAAGATGGTAAAATAGAGCCGACGTTCCACTTATTTCCTCCAGAGTCATGTCTCGTCCTCATGCCAATCGTGCTGCAACGCATACTGCTCAGGCATCATGCTCCTGGTGCTATGCATTTTAATTGCACAAGCTGCAATTAAAATTTAGGGTTTAAAGGTACTGTTGTATTCCTTGTGTTTCCAAGTCATTGTATTTCTGCACTCTGACAGAAATGTTTACCCAATGGAAGTACTATTGAAAGTAGTATTGATTAGATATTAGGGACTGTGTTCGAGAAACTTCCACCAGTGAGTGATGCCCCCTGGAGTTGTGCAATAGAAACACAGTGCAAGATCATAAATACACTAGAGATCTTTTCCTGAAGGGTCTGATTCAAATAAACTAGAAATTTCCATTAAGAAGAGATAAGTTTAGTCTTTCTGTTTCTGGGTCTGATTTTTTTTAATATAGAGGGGTACATGAAATCATCTCAAGAGTTAATTCCAGCTCTGAAACTCTCACTCTGAATTAAGGCCAATTTGTAAACATTGAATGACAGTGACTGCTACAGATGCTTTAAGTTGAAGACAAACAATGCAATATCCTTGAATTGGGATAGTGTTAAAATATTTTTTAAAACTATATTTCCTATATTGTTTGTTCAAACTATTGTTTTGCCTGTTAGCAGAAAAAATTTTTATTAAAGTTTACTTCCCGCATTTCACTTCTAAAAGCATTAGATATACTGAGGTTATTTTTGTGTAAAATTTCTAATGTTCCTCTGCATTCCCCTGGTCCAAAATCCTCCTAGTGCATGCTCTCCCAACCTTTTACTCTAGAATCCTTTATGTCCACACTGATCTGTGAGCTGAGCTGGGCTTCCTGATAGGAAATACCAGATTGAGTACACTGAAACAGAATTAGCTGCCATTATAAAAGCTATAATCCAAGTAGCATTGTGACTGCTTGTAAACCATAAGCATTTGTTTTAGATGTCAATAGGAAGCTATTTTTTAAAGTTGTGCAAGTAATTTCAATTTCAAACATTCTGGATTAGATTATTAGCTTGACTTAGCCTAGAAATAGTTATACAATTCTTAGGTCAATTAGATAAATGGTGTTTTATAGCATAAATCAATAAAATTATGTTAGTCAGACTTAAATTACTAAAATGAGATTATACATGCACACACACTATCATTTGCCTGAAAGTGTCTGAGAAGACGAGACAAGGGGCCTCTGACATAATGAACTTAAGGTTTACTTTGGATGGAACTGTTAAGTATGTCCATTTAAATATTCTCCTAAGTCCTCCATTGACACAGAGGAATGAGCTGTGCTTCTCCTAACTTCATTCTTATCCATCCATCCTACCTATAAGACTCATGTAGTTTTTCCCCCTGAGAACCCCAATGGCTAGCATATTCCATGGCACATAGTAAATTCTTAGTAAATATTTGTTGAATTATTGAATGAAAATTTTTATAGTTTATTTCATTAACACATCCATTGCACATCTGCCATAGGTCCACAGCAGCACTTGATAAATGTGTATGTAAATTGTAGTGCTGTTTCACTCCAAAGTCAGCTTTCAGCATGTTAAAAAAAAATTCTTTTAGGTGTTCTGCACTGAGTTCTTGGACCAGCAGAACCCTCTGTGTTCTGCATGATCACATGGATTGGAGTGAACTCTTGTAGTGCTTATGTACTTTGAAGTCAGTAAAGAGATTGATTCCTGGCCAGCACCTACTTAATCCATCACAGAAAACAGAGTATTTGACTTGAGCCTTAAAATATTAACATTTGTGTGAAGAAAAAAATAAGAAGTGAGGATTTATTCTCTTTCTTTATGAAAAAGAGACATAATTACCCTAACTTTGCTTTAAGAAAAAAAAAAGTATCAGCCTTGCTCTCATGTTCATATGTTCCTACTGCCTCTAGAGAGAATTTTCTTAAAATGTGTGGCTAATTTTTTCATTCTATGCTTAGAATGCCCACAATGTTTTCAATGCAAAATTCAGATTCACAGCAGGATTTATTAACAACTTGAAAATCTGGCCTCTTCTTTATTCTGCAATCTCAAGTCATACTACTGTTCCTCACAGTAGCCACCACCACCTACAAATAAGCCAGAAACTCAACACAACACACATGCATACACAGAATTTGCCAAGATAATGTCTACTGACATTTGTATTACTTTAGGAATCATAATTACAAACACAATCTTTCCCCATCACACCCTCCTGTAATCCAGTAAGGTAACCTTCTCAGGTAGACTACACATTGTCAAAACTCATTTGTTTACTTGCCCCTTCCCTAACAATCTGTAAGCTCTTGGGAGGTGGCACCTGACTCTTAATGTCATAGGACCTTTAGCATCCAAAATAATGACTGGTATTTCATAACAACTCTATAGAAATGACTAGAATATCCCACATTTTCTTTACTCTTCTATTCTCTAATGGACACTTAGTTTGATCTCATATTATAGCAGTTATAATAAATAAGTCTATGAATTTTACTTGTAGCAAGACAAAAACACCCATCTCATTTACAAGAGAACTCTAACACAATAAAAGCAAAGAGTAGAATGATGATTACTAGAGGTTGGGTAAGGGTGGAGGATGTTTAAAAACATGTTGGTCAAATAGTACAAAACTGAAGTTAGCAAGGAGAAATGTAGAATAGGCATTTAAGGTAATGTGTGTATTTTAATTAGCAAGAACCAATCATTTAACACTGCATACATTTATTGTAACATCACTGCGTACTCCATGATTAAATTTGACTATAATTTGTTAAATTTTTTTGAAAACGAATAGAATGGATGAATGAATATACCCATGTCTTTTTAATATTGTTTATACTTCTTCCCAAAAGTTTCTGCATGAATTTATTATTGAACACATTAATCTAACTCAGAAAACCAAGAACAAGCAAATTGTTTCTAAATGACTTCATAATGGCTATTCTTGGTGGGCTTTCTGTGGGTAAGATTTTTGAAATTGATGCTGAGTAAATATCCTCAGTTTTCCCCAAGCCCAAATGGTTTTCTCTTCAATATGCATGTATTTCTGTTAGCATTGTTTATGAGGTCACAGAAGGAAATATGATGATTGTACTTGAGCCAAGAATGTGAAAGTACATGGTAAATAGTGTGACAAGCATATACCCCAGTGTGGGCATGACCATGACAGACGAAATAAGAAAGTGAGAAATAGACTGAACTCTATTCCTTGACAAGTGCTGAAAGGCCCTTTATGAACCTTTAATCCCTTAACAAACCTGGAAGTTGCTATCTCTACAAAATCATCCCTCTGATTAGGCACATCCATACACAGCTGCTACATGCTGTGGATGAGTACAAGTGGCTTCTTGTACAAATTGAATAGCATGACACTGGCCTACTTTATGCAAGGGAAATGAATATTATCATGTTACGAATGTCTGTTTCAATCTGTTTTAGAAGCATGTGTAAAGCAAGTGTAACTTCAAGTTACATGGATGAGGATTACTCTAGAAAAAAATTTGAAGAAAGCAAATATTTTTTAACTAGATGGCTATTGAGTAGACTCAAATAAAAAGTGCACACAAATTTTTAGAGTCTACTTTTAATATAATTTTAGAATAATTTAGTAATTAAATTAATTAGCATACATATTTAATATAAAGGAAGAGGTCCTAATGGAATGTTTTTTTCTACCAACAACACATATAAAATGTATTACTGTCTCCTGCATTCATTCTGACACTGCTTTGTCAACTTTAAGTTATTTAGGAGCTAGAAGTGGTCAAATGGGTAAACCTGAACTCACTTTGATCAAAATCTATGTTCTCAGCGTTGTTTGACAGAGGAATTGGCAGTCTAGATTTTTTGCACAACTCACATTAAAACTTCCATTGGGGAAAACCTCTATAATTTCTGAACTGAGCACTTTTAAATTGCATCTATAGATCTTCCTTGCATGAATGGGTGTCTGGCTTCATATCTAGCAATACTTGCTGTGGTGCCTCTTCACAAAATTAAGCAACTATATAATCAGTTAGATGTTTTTTAAAGGCAGCATGATGGTATCCTTCTTGGATGCCACACTGCCTCTGATTTGTTTGGGGACCACTATTCTTGATTAAGGATGATAATAGATACTTGATAACATTGCAAAAGGGGCGTAAATCAACTCAGAGGAGCAACAAACCATAACCCAATTGGCACCCAGGGAAACTATCTATTGTTCAACTCAATAGTAGAGAAGTTCCTAAAATTATTTTGATAGCCCTTTTCAAAATTGCATTCCTTTCTACGAAATTTGCCACAATGAAAATGCAAATGAAAAATAAATGTTGTGATTAATTCACTGTTAGTAAACTCGCCACTGCTATCTAACATCCTCATATGTACCTTGTACTAATTAGGAAAGAAGATCAATGATAGAGAGCTTTTACTTATGTGTCTGTGTGACTACTTATTATTCTGAACAATTAAACTGAGAGCTTATAATTTCCATACTTACGTACTCACTTTGTTAGTGAATCATGAAGTTAGCCCGACGTTGTAGAGTAGCTATATCCAAGCTGAGGATTCTACTTTGCATCCTGTTTTGTCTCGGTGTACTATTTACATAGTAGGCAACTTACAATTGGATTGCATAAACTCTTCATGACTGATATTTTAACAAAGATACTAACTTTTCTGAAATAAACTGTTTTATCTTCCTTTAAAATAAATAACTGTTTATAAGCATTACCAATAGTGGAAAGTACAATGTATTCACAATTTAATTACAGGAGTTGAAATTTTACCTCTGAAATGACTTATAAAAATAAGATTTTAATTTCGGGTATACATTCTAATGCTGACAGGGCTATTTATGTGTGTTTTGCATTGGTATAATGCACAGAAAACTTAAAAATAGTAAATAAGTTAGCTAAAAATGACATATAAAACTTAGAACTTATTTCTCTGATTCCCTTGTGCTTAAGAAAACCTAGGTGGGACTGAATATCATTCTGAAAGTGTTGATATCTGTATAATGAGGGCCAATGTAAAGTAATAGATACGCTCTAGTGATTATTGAATAAAATATGTCTGCTGAAGAAACCACATCAGCCCTTTAGAGTGGCAAATTTGATTTAAAAGGTGTCAGGAAGAAGACAATAGATTGTAGAATCAAAACCAGTATCAGACTTTAATTCACTGGATTCTAGATATGCTTCATTTTCTTTTATAATTTTTAGAATAATCCCTGAAAAGAACCCCCTATTTTACAAGTGAGGACACTGAAGCCCAAAGCAGTTGGGTAATAAACGTGGGTCCTCCAGGAAGCAAATTCTGAAGCAAGATTCAAACCCCAGCCACATTAAGGCCGCATCCCTGCCTTGAACCCCTGGGCAAGGCTGCCTGGAAGTGAAACACTATCTTTTCCCCTAAGAGGTGGTTTTTTGATACAGAGAGCATATACCAGAGGCTTGGTAGGACGCCAATGTCTTCTACTCCTCAATGGAAAGTACTTTTTTCTCCCTTTCCCTGGCTCCCAATACTCATGCACAGTATATTCTTTCCAAAATTTACAGAATAGGGACGCAGACTTCATCTGAATGAGAGGAATCATAGGAAAATTTGCCCCTTGAGAAATATGTGGTAAATAGCAGACAGATTTTCTTCTAAAATCCCTAGCATCTATCAACAATACATTGAAAAGGAAAATGAGAGAGATCTAGAGTGGATTTCATCATACAGAATATGTGACCTTAACACCCAAACTGTTCTCTCCTTCACCAAATAGCCACAGAGCTGGACCAAAGCTTTTCTTTAGACAATACATGAAAAGAAACCAATGGCTACCCCTCATTTATTTAGCTTTTTTTTACATCCTTAATGCCTCTAAATTTAGCTTTTTCTCCATGTCAGGTACCACTTTTCATTTTGCTTTTGAAATATGTTAACTGATGGTATTTGAAAAGGATGAGAGCACAGAAGATAGATTCTTCAGCTAGTAAAATTCAGTGTTTTGCTTATAGCAACTCCAGAAATAACTGGCTTCTATGGTGGGATGCTGTAGGGGAGAATTTGCCAGGCTGGGATGGAGATCACTATGTCCTCTATTTTGCCAAGCTCCTGTCAAGGTCATTTGGCTTTTCATATAGTACATTCTTCGTCCTATTGAATTTCCTCATTTTGCTTTTAGTCTTGGTATCACCCAAATAAGAAAACAAAAATCCAAAATGATCTCTTCTGTCACCTTTTGTTTGCTTCTCTGAGTGACATTTAGCTATTTTCACATCAGACCGTAGCACCCTGGCATATATCCTTCTCCCAGTTGAGGGGCTCTGCATCCTATCCATGTAATAGCTACCTCCATTCCTCCATGGAATATCAATCCACTGATTAGCATGCTGCCTGGCATAAAATAGGAATTCAGCATTTGTTAGATGCATGATTGAATGAACTTGAAATTTATAATGGAAGATGAGCTTGGGTAGTGCCTGGGTGAACATGGCGGTAAGCATGCTACAGAAGAACTTTGAGGTCATGCAGTCTTGTTGCCCCACCCCCAGCAATGCCTTATACATAGGCTGTCATTCAGCTCCACCAAACCATCACTTTCCTATCTCTAAAATGGACTGAGATGATTACCGTTACCTGGCTCAGCTCTGTGCCCTGGCAAATACATAGTAATAATAATAATAGTATTTTCCATTGACTTGTTTATTTATTAGGCAGTAAGCAAGCCAGGTATTCATGCCATTAATATAAGTCATTTTAATGTAAGTCAGCAAGACAGATGTAGTCTAGGAAATATCAGATAGCATTAAATTTCAGAGGAAGAGTAAGCACTGTTTATTCTTCTTTTGTTTCCCTGGGGTAAAAGTGTGGAATCTAATTCAGAATAATAATAAACATCCACCAGACGGGGAGCTCAGCTGCTGAAGAGCTGCAGTAGTCGTTTTATTTTTGCTCAGGTGGAAGAGGTCATTCATTATGGAACAACGTTGGCTCCCTAAGTGAATGTAATGCCGATGACAGTCTGCCTGGCTTTAACGGCTCCCCCTTTTTAGGTGGCTCTCGCCGCGAGGTTATTAACAGACTCCTTTCAGCCTGTCCTTGTGTGCAGTGCAGTAAAATTTTGGGAAAATGAGCTGTGACCACTGGGGACTATTTGCATCTGATCATTTATACCCGACCCACCAAGCTTCCAGGCAGCTTGGAAGATTACATAAATACCTCCAAAGCCTACCAGGATGGCAGTGCCCCCTCAGGTGCCCGATACCAGCTGCTGTTCCTGTCTGGGGACCAGGATTGCCCATTTCCTTTCTGTCTTCCACACTTGCTGCATCAGTGAGCAATCATGGTTGCTGACAAGACTTTGATGGTCCTAACGCAAAGGTGAGAGCAAAGTTGAAGTGACAGAGAACTTCTCCTGCTGCTGCCTGGCTCGGATTGACCCTAAAGTCATTCAAAAAATGTGCAGTTAATGTAAGATGCAGATGCTGGTGTTACAGCCCGCCAAGGCCAGCGGAGTTGTTATTTTAGCTAGTGTCCACCACACAGGGACGGGTGCCCTTAGCAAGTGAAAATCGCTGCAGGCACCGGTCAAAACAAGGTCCCTATATCTTATTATCCCACTAGTGTGCCTCTCCTATGCCTTTTCCAATGTTTCAGCCTTCATTTTCTCTCTGCCTTTCCTACTCCAGAAATGGATTTAACCCAGGGGTGATTACAGCTAATGGCTGTACAATTTCTGTTCAGTTTCGTCCTAGACATATTTACATAAACCTTCCCATTACCGAAACATGTGCACGATTTAGAAACATCGTGCAAACGGGAGGCTCATTCACTCGACAAGCATTTGTTACACACCCACCCCATCCCCGTGATAGGCTCACATTGTTTCACACTGCTGCCACTCCTTTGCGAGTTTCTGAAGGTTCCATTGAAAAATCTAAATCCAGCTGGAAGAATGACTTGTGTCTGCAAGTGTGTAGCATTCTGCCTGCGTAGGTTTCTCTGGCAAAGATTCAGTAGCAATTGCTCATTAATACTAGCATCTCACTTATATCAATATGAAAGATTTCTTATAAGTTAGAGAACTAGAAATTTCTTTTCATTCTAATATATTTCATACACACATTTATTTATTTATTTATTTATTTATTTATTTGACTATACTCATCACGTTGTCCAGGCTGGCCTTCGATTCCTAGGCTGAAGTGAGCCTCCTGCTTCAGCCTCCCAAATAGCTAGGATGGTAGGCATGCACTATTATTCCAAGCTCTGCATAAATCCTTAAAAGGCTGAAGAGGGAAAGCTTCGTTAAGATACATTCAAACATGATTTTCAACACAAACAATCTTTCATTTTGAAATGTTCCCCTCTTCAAATATATTTGGTTTAACTATCTAGAACTTACATACTATAGTATCAAGTTCATAAGGATGTGATTCAACCAAATAGAAATTATACAGAAAAGCTAGTTTTATCTCACAATTTAAAAAGAAGTAATCAATCTAATCAATAACATCAAGTCCTTTCCTTCATATTTATTTCATGAACATTTTAAAAAATAATTATCAGATATAAGTCAATAAAAAATATTTGTCTTATCCAGAGCTCCTCCCAGAAAAACAAACTATGTTGTATTTGTTCTTGGAAAACATAGATTAGTCATCCTCCATCTGAATTAAATTAACCAAAGCAAGGAATGGGGGACAAGAGAGAAAAATGAAGGTAGTTGGTGAAGTCCCTAAGCTCAGTCTAAGAAATAAGAGGTTCCAAGCAGCATCCTAAATGCCCTTTTATAGCAAACTGGTTTGGCCAATTCTAAGATGCTAAGTGGCTCCTATAGGATGTTAAGAAATTCTTGCTTTTGGCCAGATCTGCCAAATGGCTTTACTTGCAGGTCATTGCTGGGTAAAGGAAAACCTAAAATTTGTGATGGATCCAGAGTAGGGTTATTTGCCTGTGTCACGACTATGGATATAATAAGGATATCACAGTCCTTTGTAAATTACAAAAATGTTTACTCATATACATTTTACTTGGCTATTCTGCAATGCTATAGAGATAAAGGTATAGAAATAATATTGTTATCCCTTTATAAAAATGAAGAATTAGGATTCAAAAATCAGTTATACCTATTAAGACAAAAAAAAAAAAAAAAGAACCAGAATTGCTGGTTTCTGATTCTAAGTCTTCCCCTCTGTGTGTGTCCAAAGGGGAGATGAAATGACTCCAACATGAACAATGTTGCCATATCCCTGGCATTCTGAATAATCTGGGCATGCATTTGCACAAGGATACATTATACATATCCCATTTTTAATCGAGATGTGTTCTATCCTCAGAGTTGCTGATTCGTGCTTTTAATGAGACCCAAATTCTGGGAGAAAATGTGCTTTGTAAAGCCTTCAAAAAAATAGTAACTGGCTACTGATGGGTAGCAAACTGAATCTGTTGACCAGGTCAGAGACACAGGCCATCTCCTCAGAACCTCCATGACAAGGAAGCTCCCTAGTGTGATGGCCCCAAAGGACTCTCCCTATACTGCTATCTTTCCCCAGAATTTTCCAGACTAATAGCTGATACACTTGATAATCCCTGCCATCAGATTACATTCTCATCATAGGGTGATGAATCTTGAACCAAGACTTGACAAGCAAGTAAGTCAGTGAGTAATGGTGAACCAAGTAGAGAACTTGAAATTGAACTTGTACAAGTCACATAACCTGAGTTTTAAATTTCTTATTTATAATGGGGAACACTACTATGTTCATTGCAAATTTGATAAAGTTACAAAAAATTAATGAATTAATGAATATTGTGCTATGGCTCAGGCACAATTTATATGCCCTGCAATAAGCCTATCAGGTGAGAACCATATTATTTTAATTTCAGTTGAAAAACCTATAACATAAAGGAGTTAAGATCAAAGGTTTTATAGCTAGTGAAAAGAAAACCTGAGCTTTGAGCCCAGAAATTCAAATTCACTTTGCTATGCTGCTTCCCATTTATCCTGATTTTTCACATATTCCATATTACTTAAACTGCAAAGATTTTATACTGTCTTCTTTGGATAGTGGGATCTAAAATGCCCAGTCTCCAGGAATTCATTGCTAAGTGCATCTACCAGCAATTATAGGGTAACTACTGTGAAAAGTACATGATGTGTATTGAGCTTTGAAGAATTACAGAAGATAAGAGCAAAGTAGTAAGACAGCCAGAGTCAGTCTGCAAAGTTAAATTGTTGGCTGCAAAGGTTTGTTTTTTTTTCATAACATTAGTTTTAAAAAGTAGTTTTCAAAAACTAAATACAAGTATAAAACACTATATACTGTGGAGATGCTCCCATATGCAGTATATCTATATGCATTGTCCCTTTGAAAGTCATTATTATTAACACTCACCTTTAAGTAATGTCTTTGCCAATGCATTGAATATTACCCGTTAGTCTATCATATAAAATATAGAATGATACATAGATGTTGCCTTTTGAATTAATGATACATGCTATTTTTAACTAAGTACCATAGTAACATGATCATTATAAAGGGTGTATTTTAACCAAGACAATCATATTGCTCATGATAAAAAAGAAATGGGTAACAGTGGTAATAAATCTAAACAATGTATGGGGCATCTTACATAGTACAAAAATATTTCAAAATACAGGACATTTTTGTGATTTCAGAGCTAACAGAAACCTAAAAGAAAATAATACATATCTTCTTGTGCGAAGATTTCTCTGTGACCATTGTATAATTTTTTTATCAATTTCAACCAAATTGAAGATTGGCTTTTAAAAAAACTTCTTGGTAGGACTGCTGTACTAGGGAAATCAAGAAACACCATGAAAATTCTTTTTTTTTTATTTTATTTTAAAGAAAATAGGACAAAGCAAAACAAAACAGATTGAAAAAAGCAAAAGAAAACAGAATAGAGTCAAACATAATATAGCATTTCAAAGCAGAACACTGCAAGCTATACAGGTTTTCAAAACATAACAACAGGAGA
>RJWT010000378.1:28364-70631 GCA_004365215.1 Cuniculus paca
TACAGGTCTTCAAGTTGGATAACAGGAAATGAGCAATGGCTACTATAGTGTCTCATTTTTCAAAAGAGCTGTTCCTATTTTCTCACTTATTGCTTTCAAATAGTAGGAAAGCATCTTAAACCAATCAAATCCAAGAATAAAAGCACCATTGGATTTCAGAACCATTTCTCCATATTTATCAGGAATTTTGTATCTTATTTGAGTCTTTAAGACTCAATAAGACACCATGAAAATTCTTGGAGCCTACAGACAACTGTAATAATCACACAGGGCCTCCCTGCACAATTTGAGAAAATGTCTGATTTTTTTCATATTTGCACTACAAAAGGAAAAAGAAAAACACATGAGCTCATTTAATCATTCAACATCAACTGATTCTAATTTTGCATACTGGATCTAGAAAACAAAAACAAACTTAAAGATGCTCACCAAAAATAATTCATTGCATTTCTAAAAATAATTTTCTGTATCCACCATTCTATCACCTCTGTCTCCAGTCCTCATCACTAACTTCTTAGTTTGACCCAGGATTACATGTCAGAGCGTGAATGCTAGCTTGCTTTTCATTCAGTGGGAGTGGTAATTTGTACAAAAAAGGTGTGGAGAGAAGGACTAGCTTAGCTCGAAGAATT
Source organism: Cuniculus paca (assembly GCA_004365215.1). Classification (NCBI taxonomy): domain Eukaryota; kingdom Metazoa; phylum Chordata; class Mammalia; order Rodentia; family Cuniculidae; genus Cuniculus; species Cuniculus paca. The sequence goes on from RJWT010000378.1 coordinate 28,997, forward strand.
TGACTGCCCCTAAAACAGTCTAGTGAGCTGAGCCTAAATGATTTCTGCTCCTTCACAGTATTGAATCTTTCATTTCCTCTTATGGTCAAGCCCATTTACTAAGCAGAGTGAAGGAATTGCTGTGGCATTTGGTATATAGCTGCCAAAATGCACAAAACTTCAGTTTGATCACCATATGTTCTTTGTGCTAATTGTCTTTCAGCCAAATGCTCCCTAGATCTTATTTGCTGTCTCTCTTGGCTTCTAGATTCCCCTGAATTCTAATGTTTTCCTTCCTTTCTCAATAATGTTCTAGGGGGGAACATGCAAAAGCACTATTTTATTCTAGAAATGGCTACAGTAGGAATAATATTGCATTTCTGTGCAGCAGTTGTCCTCACTGCCAGTGATGGTTGGTTTCATAAAAATGAAGTGTAATGTTCACAAGCAGACCAAGCAATTATTGCAAATCTCAGATTTTTAACAACAGAAAAACACATGCATTACTCAAGTAGTCAGAATCCTTGTCATATGATTTCTATTTTAATGTTTACATGTTTGAAAGAAATATCATTCTTCTGCCACTCTGAAACTCCAGTTTTTATTTTTAAATAATCATTTTTAACACCTACAACATTGACTGTTGCAAACTATATAAGTGATGAATGAGAAGAGGTCTCATTGTAGAGTTGTCATGTTCAACTGATTCTATGCTAAATCCCAGTATCACAGAGAGAATGGCAAGGAGGATCATATCCTAATTTCAATACCAGAGGCAAAAACTATTTTCCAGAATTTTTGGAAGAATACTACTGTTTACTGAATCCCTACTACGCTATGTGCTAAGTGCCTTCTTGGTGTTAAAAGTCCAGTGTGGAAATAAAACAAGCACATAAATGCTTTGTGGGCTGGCTCCTGCCACACAGAAACAAGACATAGCACAAAGGAACCCCAAAGAGGAAGATTATGGGCACAAGCAGATGACATTTTGTCCATCAGGATCTTGAATGCTGCCGTATGTCCAACATGAGCTTTCCTCAAGATAGGAGTTTGAGGAAACTCTAAGAAGACAAACAGGGTTTCCATTCTGAAAACTTTAAGATTACATTCTCCTGAAATGCTTGAGTCCATTCTAGAAGTTAAGTGAAGAAGATTAGGTGGGACGACAAGAGTAGAATAAGATAGACAGATCTAGGCGCATATAGGCTGAAGGAAGGTGGAGGCAGTTGCTCAATCTGAGGCAAGATAAAATCACTAGGTCCAGAAGAGTAGAAAATAGTCACTGTTACTTCATTGTCTGTGATTGTTGATATCTAAATTCCTGGTGTCTGTATAAGATATTCCTTAAGAAATAGATGCTTCAGTTAATTTTTTACTGATGAAGACTAACAGAGACATGAAAACGATGAGTGAATAGATCCACTGAGATCAATGCTCACTTGAGAACATAATGGAGCAAAACTCAGCAGAATTCTATCTAACTTTCTCTCATAGTGACAGAATTCAGTAATTGAAATAGTCTAGGTGTGTACCTAAAAGATATTCCAAAGGAATCAGTTAAGAAAAAGCACTTTCTCTAAATAGCTGTGTTTTAGAAGAAAAAAACACAGGCTTGCTAAGATGTCATCAATTCTTACTTAGCATCACTTTTCTCCTCTGCTAATAGCTGGAAACAAACTTGGTCTTGAAGAATCACAGTGCATAGTAGACAGCAGGTACTTGGCATGGATTGTCGAAAGAATTACAAATACACAGAAGTTTCCCTCTAACTGTATGCATGAGACTTTTACTTCTTCTCTCTTTTTTCATTGATCTAGGTTTCACAGTAAGTTACCCAAGTTAATGTGGATTCTGCTTTCTTTGAATGTTTTCTCAAATTGGCAGCAATGCCAGTGCTTTTGCATCTGCAAAAAGCATATGACTCAGAGATATTTTCCTTTCTGAGGCTCTTCAAGGTAGTGAATTAGTGGAGCAATTAGTCACTCGTACTACTCAGTCCTCTTTATTAGTTCTGCTGGGCCACATGACTCAGCACCTTTTCCATATTACGGGTATTCTTTCACTGCTTGACAACATGAGGCGTGCAATTTAAAACCTTTACACATTTTTCTACTTTGTGCCTAAGTTCTCTAGGATCTGTGTGGGCATTTTTTTAAAAACTGCACATTGGCAGAGATGATGTACTTTTGATTTCTGAAAATGAACAGTGTGAGCCAGGACACACGATTCATAAATAAATTTCCATGTTTTCCCTGCAGGATATAAATACTCTAAAACTCTGCCTGCAGATTCACATCTGAGCAGAGAACTCAACCAAATCCTGTGGATTGAGGTAACATGCTCAGAGCATTGAAATATCTTTGATTTTTCTAACATACATAAAGTCAGTAGGGTCACACCAATAATGCTTCCATCAAATCCAACCAAGTGGTGAACAGATCACTTGTCAAGTGGCTACCATAACATCCTGCGTTAGGTGGGCAAGAATCATGAATTTTGTTTAGCCTTTTCTTTTACAAGGTTTTTTTTTTTAAGAGTACTAATAATAGCATTAGAAAGCAATATACACTTTGAAATCTTTTAAAATTCATTGAGAAATTCAACTTTACCTCTGGACTGATCCTTCCTGCATTAGCATCATCTACAGATTGATTCGAGGGTTAAGATCTTACCTTCTTATTGCTTTTACAGCAAATTATCATAAACTTGACAGCTTAAAAGACGATGAGTGTATTCCTGTACAGTTCTGGAGGTCAGAATTCTAAAATGAAGGCGTTGGCAGAGCTGTTACAGCTTATAGATTCAAGTTTTGGGGATGCAGGGATCTGCTTCTTTGCATTTCTCACTTCTAGACTTGCCCTGCATTACTTGGTTCGTGAATTGTTACTCCCATCATTTTAATCCCTTTCTTCCTACCTCACATGTCATGCTAATGACCCTGATCTCCCTATTCCCTCTTACACAGAGCCTAGTGATTACAGTAATCTGTGATAATGTCCCCATCTCAAAATCCTTAGTTTGATCACTTTTGCAAACTCTTTTACTATGCAATGTAAAATATTCATGGGTTTCAAGGAGTAAGATATGGACATCTTTGGTAAGCCACTCATCAGCCTACCACAGGTGAACATAATAAGGACACGAATACAGCTGCTTTTCCTATTTAGGACATTATTTCACCCTCTAATGCATCAGAGGACAATGTAAAGTTGTGGTATTGCAAACAGGCTGCATTAAGAAGCTGGCTTACTGTCTATTTATGTCACAAAAGATGGAGATCTGGAGAGAATTATGGGATGCATTTCTTTGTTGTCTTTTATAATTCCCAAACATAGCAACATTGCTGTTACTTCCATTGCTCTATCTACACATCTCTGCTAATACTTGGAGAATAACAGCTAGACTAAAGACTTTCTGACATCATTTGAGATTGCTCTGTAGCCTTTCTGATACTGAGAGAAAAGCCCAGATATGCAAGTGTTTAAAAAGTGCCTAACTCAGTGTTTAGAACCCAGTTGTCTTGAAAACCTGCACGTAAAATGCAAATGCTGCACAAATTCTCTTTATCGCTCAAATGCTCCAAAAAGTACAATCCCTAGGGCTGTGCTGTGCCATTTGGAAGGAAAATGAGCATCATATGAAAACTCGGGTGTATCTAAAGGTCAGTAGAGTTTTCTAGCAGATGTTTTGCTTCCCCACAACAGACTTGGTCATAGGAGTCTCTTTTAAATTCCACTCAGGGGAAATGAATGTAAATATTTTCAATGTCATGTTTCTATTTCAACTATAGCTCTTCGTTAAAGTTCAAAACACAGTCTCACTTCAACTGTTTTCTAGTGTATTTAACCAACATATATTACCAGAAAATATTTTGAAATGTCTCAAATTCAACTCATCCATCCCTAATCCCCATGTGTCCTCACTGTCCTCCTCCTCCTCTTCCCTGAACCCATTTCTTTTCATGTTCCTCTCAACAAATGGTATCACCTGTTGTCACCTAATTCAGAAACCAGGGGTAAGCTATAGGTGTTTTCTCCAGCCTCATTCTCTGTACCCTATGTCATTCATATCCTACTATGTATTAAGTGAAGTTTTTCTTGTTCTTATCTAAAGTTTGCCCTATCTCAGGCTTTTATCTCTCACCTGGACAATCACCACAGTTTCATACCTCCTATTTTTGTCTCTGGTCTTGTATACCCTGTTTCATTCTCCGCACTCTGTACAGAAGGGCATCAGAAATGTTAATATACCACTTACCTAGCTTATATATTTCAAAGAATCCCTGTTGCCACAAGGTCAAAATTCCAACTTCCAATTTTGAAGAAAAAAAAAAGACCTTTTATCATCTTCCACCATCCCTCATCCCTCTCTCTAACATGATATGTTTCTGTGCCTTGCCCATTTCCAAATCTTCTGTTTCAACAACAAACCTCCTCTTTACCCAGCACTGCAACAAAAATCAGCAAGAAAACTCTTTCTATTCAGATTTTACAGTTTTTTAGAGGGGTTAAAAACTGTTAAACTCTATTTTATAAAAGATAGTTAAATGTTGTCATCAGGCAAGAGCAAAGTGCTTTGAAGTTCGAAAGTTAAAGAAAGAACATTTGGGGGAAGGAAAACCAGTATAGAATCAGTATATATTCACCACACACTTCAGCTATAAATTTTCCAAATGGTTATAATGAAAATATAAAGGACATTTGTAGTGGGAAAGAGAATCCTTCTGATCTTTTACAGGTTTCAGTGAGATTTTGTAAGTCTTCCCATTTTAAGGATCTTGAAGCTGTCGTAGATGCAGTAGAGCCGAAGGCATCTTGATGGGCAGCTTCAGTGCCTAGGGTGGTCTCAGACATTAGGATTGGTGACCAGGGAAAGGGACAGAAGGCTGAGCACTGTAGATGCATTACTTGTAAAACATGCAAACAAAATATCTGTTGGAGAGACACAAGCAGTCTTGTACGCCAACGTCCATTGTTGCTGACAATGTGGTGTTCCTCATTCTCTCAATAACTGTGATTGACCCTATTTCCTCCCAGTCTATCAGTTCTCACTGATCTTTATTGACTTTCCTTCTGACTGAGACTGTGCAGTTCAATAATTACTCCCTTTTCTTGCTGACTCCCACTTGCCTAGGAAAACCCCAAAGCTACATCAGCCTAAACGCCTGCCTCCTCTGTAATGGAAGCGCGCACACCCATTCTGTGTCAGACTGCAAGCAGTATGGGGCTTCCCTCTTGGTCAAGCTCGAAGTGCTACACATTCAGACCTTATGCACTCGCTTCCCTCTCCTCAGAGTATCACTTCATTCCTTTCCAGAATCATTTGTACTCCCTCCCTTGCCAACATGGAGAAACCTGTGTCTACCATCTCCATGCACAGGTGTCCGCACACACCTTATCTTTACACCTTGGGAGAATTTTCCTTTTTTTGAAGAGGTGGGTTCTGATCTAGTGAGTCTAGCCAGGATGAAGCCTGATGTGGCTCATTTGGAACAAGCTTTCTGGTGAGGCTGCGGTCCTGAAGTCATCACTCTTCACTGTGAGCAGCAAGTCCTAGAAGTCATTCCCTGTGTGAAGGCCCAGAGCTGCTGTTTCTAGACTTGCACTCTGTCTTCCATGACTGGCTCTTTCCTCCCAGCATAAATGCATATAGATAAACACATATCTTTGATTTCAAATTTCAAAAGATATTTACTGAATGAATAGATTTCACCCCAGTAAGCCTTCTCTCTTTGTTATTTTTCTCTACATCTTATCATCTCTTTAAAAACACTTTCTTGAATGTGTCATGAACATATTTTCTGTATATATCACTTTTAAAACCACTAAGGTCCGGCTTCATTCCCATAATGAGATAGAAATCATCTTGCCAACACCACCTAGGGCCTACTGTATGCCAAATTCACCAGGTATTTTCAAATCTTATTTAGGCACTATCCCAGCAGCATGTTAGTCCTCATTGAAATCTTCTCCCATGAGTTTCATTATATTGCTTTAGTGCCATTTCTACACCTATGCACTTACAGCCCTTTCTCATGTTTCCATTCCTCTGCTTATGTCCATTTCTTGAGGTTCTACCCTTGGTAATCTCCTTACCATTGATTCTCTCTCTTTCCTAAGAATCTCTTTCCATGATTCAATCACCATCTGCATTCTAAAGATGAATAAATTGATGCTTCATAGCGAAATACCTCCTTTGAGATCTCAACCTTTATATTCAGTTACTTACACTGAACTTTCTAATTGGTACAAGCCAAAAAATGTTTAAAACTCAACATGTCTAGCCTTGAATTTGGGACTGTCCTCCCAAACTCCCCTCTTCTGTATTTCTCCCCTAGTCAAAGACACCACCTGCAAAAAAGATGGAGCTCATTTTATTGTTTTTTCTTTCCATAGCGCTCATATGGCCATATTCTATGAATCTATATTCTCTTTAGCATTCCCCAGCTTGTCTCCTTTTCCGCATTCTTCTTGCCATACTTCAGTGTGGGCCTTCTTGATTTCTTTCCTGGAGCAATTGCTGCCCAAGCTCTTCCCATCCTGGGTGACTTCTAGCTTCACCCCACACAGTAGAAGGGTTGATCTGGCTAAAGCATAAATACAAGTATGAAATTCTCTCAGTGTCTCCCCATGGCTTCAGCAGCAGGTCCATTCTACTATGTACAGTTACAAGATCTGTAGAACCAGGCCCACTGCATCTTCTTCCCTTCTGGCTCAATTCCTATACTCATCCTTAGACCCTAACACCAGCTACAAAGAATTATTCACATGTGTCCCTTCAATAGACCATACACCCATCTCTTTGCCCATGCCACTAACTCAGCTTGGACTGTCCTTCCCTGTCCACCTCTGCCACTTGATTCCCTACAACAATAGCTCCTGTTTAATGCCTCCCCCCAGATTCTACTCAGTCTTTACATCCTCCAGGAAGCCTGTCTTCCTCAAGTTTGATTAGGTCTCCTTTATATTGTCCTACTACATCTGACTTCTAATTGTGTACTCACCCCATCTGCTAGAGTATAAACCATTGAGAGTTATAAATATATATTACTCCCTCTGTATCTTCAGAGTTTTTCCGTCTTTGGCACAGGAAAAGCATATAACATATAAACATTATTTTCAATAATGTTTTTGAACAAAAGAATAAATAAATATCTTCAGTACTTGCCATTTGACTATTGACAATCCCTGGGGAATTTGCAGATTTACAAGTGTCTTTTAGATTTAAAAAACGGCAGTATTTCCACCTAAGATTAACTACCCTGATCTTTCCTCCTCCCATCAACCCCTCTAAATTCAAGAAAAAAATTATTTTCACAGACAAGAATAAAAAGGAAGATTTCTATACTTCCAGAGTAACAGCCTCCTGTTCAAAATTGTACTTTGTGTATTTACTTACTATTGTGTGGATCTCTACTAATTCATACATTAGTGTATGAACCTCTACTTTCAGAGCTCTCAATTGTTTTTTCAGTAATAATCTACTATGTGAAACCTTAGTCATTGCCCTACCTGGAAGCAAATGTTGTCTAAAGCACATTTATGTTTGTGATAAAAGGCCAGAGTCTCAATCAACTATCTGAGTGACCATACAAAATGCATTCTCTGGGACAAAATAGTACCTCTGAGTATCTCAGTACATCAGCAATGCAGAGAACTCCTTTAAAAGTTCCATTTTAGAGGTTGTTTGTTCTGCAGCAATTCAAGCCTGGGCCAAACATTGTTTTTCTGGCTTAAATTGCATTGCAGACCTCCAGGAAAAGAATATAAACAGTTGGCAAACTTACAATCTTTAAACAAAATTGCCTTAACTTGAGGGGATTCCCTTAATATTGCTGCTTATAATTTTTTTCTAAGAACTTTTACATTTCATAGGAATTCAGGAACATGAAGCATCACAGACAGAATCTGCTTCAAGCTAAAGTTCTTTAAAAAAATCCAACAGGAAAGAAAAAACTCCACAATATCTTTTTAATGTAAATTCAGTATATACTGAATATCACAGCTAAAGAAGAGTAAGAGCTGGGTAACAGAATTGTTATTCATTTTCAATCCAATTTTGTCAGCAAAACTAGGATACTATAATCGGAGGCCAGAAACTCATACCAGGCCATGTCCTGATAAATACAATACAACCTAGTAAGAAGTCAGATTAATACTTCCTTTTCTCCAGTTTAACTCTTTAGTCCACAATCATTTTCATTCTCTTGTTAGTATCTTCCATTCCTTTACTGCCAAAACCCGAACACTGGGTAATAGCTAATACTTGGAGAATGCATAGTGTACGCTACTTTTTCTCAGCACTTTTTTGAATTAACTTGTCTAATAATATAGCAATCCTACTGGGGGATATTCATAGTGTTCTCGGTTCACAGATGGGGAAACAGTTGGGGGCACAGAGTGACTCAATGCCTGCCTAGGGTCACAACACTCTTAAATGATGACCATCTGCCTGGAGCACTCTTTTACAGCTCTAGAAGGAAGGAACACAAGCAATCAATTTGCTACCACGATAAACTGTAGTCACCTTCTTCACTTGGACAGCGAATCCTGTTTAACAATTATTCCTCCCCAGTCAGCTAGCTTTGTCTTTATTTCCCAATGACTGTCTCGCCCTTTTCCTTTCCTTCTCTTCTCCATCCATTCTCAGCAGATTATTGCCCTTCCTACTTCCTAGGGAAAATAAAAATTATCAAACAAAAAACTCTTTCAGACTCCTGTTGCCTAGTTCTATGGAAGGCAGTTCCGTCAAAGAACACAGAATTTCAGGCCCCTCTCCTTTCTTAAGGACTCTGTTCTACCAATTATCCTCTTTCCCCTTCAACCTCCATCCCCCCTGTGATTCTGACCTGCCCACATTTAAAACTACTTCTTGCTCATCTTGGCTACCTACACTCAACACTGGCTCTTACAGATACTGACTGGCTTTTTTTTCCCTATATCCTTGCCTCCCACCCATTTCTCAACTTTCTCCAACCTGGCTTTTGCCTCCCTCACATCACAGAAATTGCTCTTGTCCAGGTCACCGTGACCTTTGCTCAGTTCTTATTTCAGTCACCAGCTCAGCTGCATTCGACCCTGTCATCTCTCTTGCCAGGAACAAAAGGTTCCTTTTCCTTGGCTTCTCTAATCCTGTGTGCTCCCATTTTTTCTTCTTCCTCTTTAGAGTCCCCTCTCTTCTTTCCTCTCCTTAAGTAGTGATGCTGTGCTTGGTCTTCTTTCTTTTTGCTTTAGACCAAGTGCTCCACAGAAGCCTCCTCCACTCTCCTGGCCTTAATGAGCACTCGTTTGCCCACCCATCTCTGCTCAAATCAGTCAATTTACTCCCCTATTCAGTTCAGTGGAGACAATTCACACATACATCTATTCAAAATTTCTAACAGCAGCCTCATTCTCTTTCTCCCAAATCCTGTTCTTTCACTATGTTCCTTACATTTGCTTAACTCAGAAACATGAAGGGTACCTCCTATTAGTTTTCCATCCTCCGTCTGCCACTATGATAGAATCATACTGATTCCCTCTCCCAAACACTGCTCACATCATCCACTTCTCTCTGTTCCCCATGGCCACCACTGCAGGCTCACCCGCTATCATCTTTGATTAATGAAAGAATTAAGGCAACTGGTTATGTTCAGCAACACCACCATCACCTCTGCTTCTACACATCTAGGAGCAAATCTAATGTAATATTTAACAAATTTTAGAAGTCTGGTCACGTAATAGTTTCAGTTGTCCTTTATTGGAATCCAAAACCCCAACTACAATTTTTCATAACAGTAAGAACAAACACTTGTCTGTTTCTACTTTTATCCTTGGCCTCCACCCCCTGACTCTCCCCTGCAGAGTTACAAATGCTTCCCAGTACCCTAAGAATGCACCGCACTTAGGAGCTGCTCTCAGGAGGCTCCCCACCTGGTGCTGCTCATTGCCCCCTACATTCTCCTGTTATCACACATTGCTTCCTCAAGGTTACCTTTCCTGACTGCAGGCCTAGATCAAATGCTCTTTACTTCATTTTGCATAAAGTTTATCGCATTGTTATTTAGTTTTCTAGATCTACTTTCACCATACCCAGACAAGAAGAAAATCTATTTGTCTCATCAGCATTATATTTCCAATGCCCTCAAACAATGGCTTGCACAGGCTGGGTAATTAATATTTGCTCGTGGAATTTTAAATCATTTTATTATCACCTCAAACACTAAGTTAACTGTGTGTAATACAGTTTGTGGACTCTGTTTATACTAGTCATTTCATACCTGTGAGCTACCTACATCCATTGTTAGGTATGCGTTAAAGAAAACACCAGTTTCTTAACTGTGTCCATGACATCTCTAATGCTCATTACTTCTATTTTATCCACATTGTGGAATGCGGTGTGCATGTATGTGCATGTGTGCGCGGATACTTACTTCATTGATAAGCATAACTCACGTCTCATGACCTTGTCTCCCCCAGTAAGGTCACAATGTCCATGCCAGTATGTTCGTTTCAGCATATTATTTTAAGGAAAAGAAAACTGATGTCCAGGTTTGTCATCAGTGAAGCAGTCATTTTTAAAGATGATACTAAAATAATTGTGAGAGGTAGAAAGCTTGCTGCTTAAAGAAGTTTTATTTCTGATATGATAGGTGTAGCTGAGTAATATAGTCTTTTCTAATCTGTTTGAAACCCAAAGATAAATATATACTATTTTCTTTCCAAAGATAACTGAGTTGGTTTTTGGAAAGTGAGGTCATTAAAGCATCTAAAATGGTTCCAAATGCCACATCTCACACACGACTCCTTGATTCTCAAGCTGTCATGTGGGTAAAAATCACACTTATTGAAGAAACACAATAATGACAGCTCAGAAGCTGATGCTGCAACCTGAAAGTAATTGAACCATTTAACCACCATTTACTTGCTCAGAATTTCTCCTCAGAAATGACCCTTTGCTGAAAGCCTGTGTTCTTGGAGCATGAGGAATTCATTGCCTTTGAACGAATTATGTCTATTGTGAGACTGCTTCCAAAATGGACACCAACTCTATTATCTTCTTGGTTCCCAATGTTGTGGTTTTTATCTAAGCTCTGCTTTATCATAAAGCAGTGGTCCTCAATAGTTTAGCCTGTATCAGAATCACCTGCATCAGAACTGTCACACAGATTGTAGAGCGCACAGATTGTAGGGCCTCGTACTCAAGAGTCTCTGCTGCAGTCCGGTGTCTAATGGAGCTGGAAAATTTGCATTTCAAAGCTATCCCCAGTTGTGCTGATAGGCTTGATCAAGGGCCCCTGCTTGCTTTGAAAACCCCTGTCCTAAAGATATGTCCTTTTCCACAATACACAATTTACCACAAAATTATGTAAAAACTGGTTTCCTTTGGGTCATCTGTCACCTCCTCTTTCCAGCAATTCTCTAGGCCAGTATTGTGCAACAGAAATAGCATGCAAGCCATGCACGTACTTTGGAATCTTCTGGTAGCCACATTCAAAGGATAAAAGAATGAAATTAGTTCTAATAATGCAGTGCATTTAACCAAATAGATCCAAAATATTTTCATTCAACATGTAGTCAATAGGAAAAATACAGAGGAGCAATTTTACCTTCTTTTTCTTTTTAGTTCAAAGATGTATTGCCTTCGAAATCTGGATGTGTATCTTTTAGACTTCATCAGATGACAGTTCAAAGTCCAGGACACTAGGACAGTGAAGGGTGCACTTTCTATGCACCTCTCTGTGACCATCACCACACTCTTGGTTCTAAGATGTGCCAGATGCAGTATCAACTAAATAACAATTTTAAAGAAATAAAAAGAACCACTACATCATTAAGTAACTCCATTGACTTTAATCCCAGTGTCAGAATTTATTTATTTTTATGCACAGAATCAAATATAAAATATGCCATGGTGCCTTATTTTAGTGCAGCTTTTTCTTAACTTGCTTCTCATTCTCTTGCCCCTTGATCCTACACATTTTCTCCCACGTCAGCAGCACCTTCCTCTAGTATTCTCTGCATTAGCACAGCATTTGCACTCCTTTATTTTCCCTCCTTCATATAATCCTGTGCAAACATATACACAAAAGTTTGTTTGTCTACATTTGTTTTATTAAAGTAGGATCATGTTATACCAACTTCTCTGCATAATCACTTTCTTATTCAATAATAACTCATGAAAATCTCTGCAAGTCTGTTGAAGGTTGTACCTCATCCTTTTTAATGACTGCAGAAGAATCCAAGGGGTGAGAGTAACACAGTGTTTCTGTTTCTATTTCTCCAGTATTTCTGTTATTGGTGAGCACTCACATTTCACCCTTTTTTCAAGCACTAAGAAAAAATCTGCAGAGAAACACTCTAAATTGATAGAAAGACATACATATATGTTTGCCTGCTTTTCCATTTTCATAACTTGCAAGCTCTTTTTTAGCCCTGAATTTAGGTTTTCTCCTACCATATCTGAACCCTTGCCTTCCAACAAATGAAAGCACTTAACCATTAGCAGTCTCAGAAACCCATTTTAAATCCTGGTCCTAACGAACCCTGCCACAGTCAACAAATGATTCAGCAAATGTACTGTATCTCTCCTGAACCCTTCCAAGCAGTGCACTATTTGGATGTACTCCTCCTCTGTCTGATTTCATCATCAACAGAAATGAGCTGGAGAAAAACCCACAGACACTTCCCAGCTGCCCTCTCACTTTGATGGAAATCAAATCAATCTCCTTATGATCTCCTTAATTTAAATTGAAAAGAAGAAGAAATACTAGATTAAAAATCAAAGAACCTGGGTTTAATAACTTAAAGTTTTAGATGGTAGCTCAGATACTAATAATCTTTAGAATTATAAAAAGCAACAACTCACATTTATTAAGTTTACTAATAGATACTATTTTAAGTGCTTCACATATGTTAATTCATTAGCCCCTTTGAAACTTTTGTATAGTAGACCCTTTACTATTTTATTATGATTCCCATTTCATGGCTGAGGATATTGAATTCACAGAGCCAGGGTCTGGCAGGAGCAGTCTGAAATGTGGGCAGTCTGGCGCCTGGGTCCTAATCTCTTCACCTTTGACGTCTCTTCGAACTTCCATGTCCTCAGCTATGAAAATGGGTATGACTGTATCAACCAGCTACCTTTTGGATTGCTGAGAAAAAAAGATGACTGTGATTTGAAAGCCATTCAAAGCTGTAAGAAGCGGAGGCAGTCTTGTTCCAGCAGGGAAAATTTGGCTGAGATTTATTCCATTGTTCAAAGAAATGAATCAAATGGCAAGCGGAGCCATCTTCTGACCATTCTGAAGGTGAAACAGAACAAAACCTGAACCTCACCCACTTGTAAGAGCCGGCTGATTTGCCTGAAATTAGGGAAAAAGCTGCCAACCTTCATCTCTGTTGTGTAGCTTGACCGTGTCCTTCCTCTACCGGCTCCAGCCCTTGCGTTTTATTTAATTGGAACACCAAGCTATAAATCTTACATACTTAAGGGCCAGAAAACTCTCTGGAGCTCTCAGACTGAAATTTGTGTGGGAGTTCAGCAATATTGAATTTTCAAATAAAATGATTAATAGTCACTGTTAGGTCAGCCTCAGAGAAAACAATCTTTCCTGAATCTTACCACCTTAATCTGAGGAAGCTTTTTGTTTTCGGGTTTAATAAAAAGGGTTTAGAAGTAACAAGGGGAAGAGTGCCTAAAAGCAGGTGGAGAGAGCTATTCCATTGTCCAGTCCAGCGGCTCCAGTGGGCAATTGAAATGTCAGCACTGCTCTCTGGAATAGACTGAAGGTCACCAAACTATGTCACTATGAAGGTTTGAGTCATTTTGTTCAGTTTTAGCTTCAACCATCTCCAATGACTGGAACTTAAAGAAACATTTTTCCCAAACTTTAATAATTGAAAATGGGTACACCGGATCAAAAACGCAATTGGTTTTGCCATAGCATGATAACATCTCTCAGTTTCTATGAAGCAGAGAATTAAAATCAGTTAAGAGGAAGCACACAACCGAATCCCATCCAATCACACACTGAAGCCTACAGACCAATTTGCCGAAACAATGATTTAGATAGTCTACCAAACAAATATAGGCTGTTTATGGCTTTACACAATAGGATTCTGCCTCATTTAGACAATAGGAAGATTATTTACAACTGATTTCTAAAGGACACCAAGTATCAATACTAAATTTTCAAATAAAAGCCAGCGATCACAATACTCCAAAGAGGATTATTAAGCAATACAAAGTCACAGAAGCAGGTTTTTCAGGAGCACTATGCTAACTGATAAAGGGCCTATAGCGTGGTCGTGTTCAGCCTGGCTTTCGTAGATTCTTAAAAGTAAAAAATGGGTTTGAAAGATCACCTGGGTCAACAAGCTGTAAAGATAGAACACCTACTGAGGGACCTCTGGGTCAACCTGGCTGCTTTGCAGGCCAATCACTGAATCCACACGACTTCCTGGCTACACAAGCTTCCTGGAAGTAAATTCCACTTCCAGGAAGTTGCTAAGCAGTTACTAAGAAAAGGCTGCATGAAGCTGTTGGGGGGTCCATATTCCCATGAGATATTTTGTAAGCAGATCTTCTTGTTCATCTACTCATCCATTCACTCATTCATCCTTTACCTACACCTCTCCCACACACACACCTTCATAAAAGCATAATCTAAAAACTTAACTGTTTCCTCCTATGTTCCCTCTGCTATAACCACATCATCCTAAGCGCTGTCAGACTTGAAAGAAATCAGCCATCGCTCTGACAGAGAAACAAAGTCTTCTGGGATGGAGCAAGAAAAAATGGCTCTTTTATCTCGTATCAATTCTTTATTAGCTATTTGGCTCTAGAAAAGCCACTTGACATTTCTATGTGTCACTGTCATGATTATAAAACAAAGAAAATCATAGTTTATGGGAGGAGATAATAAAGCTGTGCATGAAAAGCTTTTAAAGAGAATTTAAAAAGTGTTAATGGAGTTGACTGCTGTCACCGGGGTCTGGATTTCATCTGAGAAATTCAGAGAAAACTATGGCAAGAATAGGAGAATATAAGAGTGAGCCTAATGTTTAGAGTAAATAATGGCACTCTGACGTTTGCCCTCATTGGCTTCTCACACTTCTGAGAATCAGAAAAGAACAAATTACCTCCCTTGTACGACTTTGAAAATCTCCTATGGATGAAGGAAGTCCATCTCTCTCCTAGAAAAGCTATAAAGACTGGAAATTCATGTTCCAGCCTTCCTTGCAGCTGAAGAGCCAACATTTGTCTGGGTTATGTTCCCTTGATGTACCCACAGCAGACTTCTAATTATGAGCTCCTCATTTCTGGAAGTGTGACTCTACAAAGTTCCGGGAGGGCTGGTAAGAATGAAAGTTGTGCTGTTGGTTCTAACAGCGGCACTCAGAGGCCTATGCTAGTGAGACTGGTGTGGCCAGCTGTTGTATCTGTATCCAAAATGGGTCTCCTCTGGGCCCAATAGGTGCCATTGATTTTGCCTCTTGCTCAAGTTATGCTACCTCCAACTTGTTTTCTTGTCTATTCTAGATATTCCGTGTATACAAATTCTTTCAATAAATGCCTTTTCTGCCTAAATTATCCAGGGTTGATTTTGTTGCTTGACTAACAGTTTCATCCTGTGCTCCAACACCTAGTTTCTTAGTTACATTGCATGAAATTCTGGTCCCCTATTGAACCCCAAATAAACTGTTTTTCTAGAAATTAACTCTACCCTCCAACCCATTTCCTTCTCCCCACTGCAGGTCAAATCACACATTTCCTGAGGCCTTTTCCCTCGGGATTTTTCTTTCTACAAGGGATAATCTGATCAATTAACTTAAATCAATGTGTTAATTGCTGACACAAATTTAATATTACCCCACCATTCCAGCAGATATTTCTAATGCCTCAAAGCAAAGGAAAAAAGAATGGTTTAGCCACCATCACACAGTGCCAGGGCCTGAGTGTTCTAGTCTTTATCTGCAATCTCAGAAGTCCTACATCAATCAAGGTAGGTCCTTTTTATTACAACCTTAGGTGTTCCATGGACCGATCATATAGGTGACATCAGTCCAGTTTACAAAATCAAAGTTTCTATCTAATAGATGCACACAGACACACACACACACACTCACAGATATTCTCTGGATACAAGTTCCTTCAATAAAAAAGAAAGATAAAATATTCCAGTGGCTTATCTTGCTTTAAAATAAATATGAAAATCTTTAATACGGCCAACAAGTTTCAGAATCTGGAGCCCTAACCTAGTGATACGCACATAAATATTTAACAACTGCCTTGGGATTGGGGAGAGGGAGGCAGATAACAAAGCCTTGATTTGTACCATTTTCTGACTTGAGTGCCATAAATATACCCACAATGGTCAATTAACTCACCAAAATAATGTCAATGAGTTTATAAAATTTCTGAATATTTAACAATTTGCTCTTGCAAGCCAACAATGAGGTATAGACCCCAATAAACCATTGCCTTGACAAATTTTTGTTTTATTTTATATTTTATTTTATTGTATTGTAATAAAAAAATTTACAGTTACTACATGACTTCATAATACTACACTCACCACTCCAACCGCAGTACCCTTTTCTACTTCCTTAAAGGGTCAGGTAATTCATCCTTTTACAGAGTACCTCCAAAATAACAGAGCTAGATCAGACTGTTACAACCCAAAGCTACGTGATCTTCTTCAGAACATTTGCTTCAAGCTCTACAGTTATTACTTAATATAATCTGGTGGTGCTTAACATTACCAGTAGAGAGTAGCCATCAACTTCCTTTTCTATATAGTTTCGATGCAATATCTTCTCATGACGGAAATTTCAGGGCTTACCAAGGAGGAAATTTGAGTAGCTGAGTGAATCTGCTCAATTTTTACAATCACGAATATGAAAGCAACCCTTCTGTCTTCTGCCAGTTCCTTAAAATCCTGGATAATTGAAGTTGGAGAAAATTATTCCAAATTCTGTATCTCTGAGTATTAGATATTCTATCAGGAGCTTCAAGGGTCCTCAGAGAAGTAGCAGTGGGAATGTGGAAGGAGTTGCTACTGAAAAACTGGAGCTCTGGGTTTCCCACATCCACATCGTGAGTGCCTTTTGATTTCCATATTTCACATGTTGCTCTTTTCTGAAAGATTTCTACAGTAGAAAAGTTTTTGCAAACCACTCTTTATTTACAGATATGCAAAATAAGTGCTCAAGAGAAATACAGAATTAGCAAAATTATTTGCATTTCATTATGAAATGTTTTCCACACTTCCCTTTTCCTCTTTCCTTCTAGTCCAACTCTCCGTTTTTAAAAATGGCATTTTCAAAAATAAGAATAGTCTCTGAAAGCAAATCATATGGGGACCCCAAAATATTTGCCTAAAGTCACATATGTAATCAGTCACACAACCACACCTTGAAGGAGGTCTTCCAAGCTACAGGTCACATGTATTATGTTTTTTTGCTCAAGTATGTCCTTGGCAGGAGAACTTCTCTGATTCCATGTGAAAAGTCTCATTGCCTGAGACACTTCTGTATGAGAAATTCATTTTAGTTTTTAAATAAACTATGTTTCCTGGAGACTATCTGAACCTGCAAAATAAAACCAACATCTGTATAAAGATCTACAAAAAACAGTCTCACTTCTTTCAAACCACACACCACATTCCTTAACCTCAGTATGCATCCTTGGTACCAAAGCCAACCAGACTTTTAAGTTTCTGATCGGAAGCTCAGGATCTGGAAAAGAAACACAATGATTTACTCCTGGAATCCTGCCTGTTTTCCTAGACAACTAGAAGTCTCCTAGAGGTCACAGAAATTTGAATTATAGCCCATTAATCCCATGACATGTCCAGTACATGTGACTTCGGGGAAGTTATTTTCTATCTGTGAGTCTCAGTGTCCTGAAGGAAAGAGTATGCACCTGTTTTGGTTTGTTGTCAAGATTAAATGAAACATATTCCTGGCATGAAGTAAGTGCTCAAGATATTCTCCCTATGTGTTTCAATTCATTATGAAATATTTCTATACTTACAAGGTGTGATAAAAACATACAGCGAATATTTAAATTTCGAAAATTTACTATAGTAAAAAAAACACATTGCCCTTAATCCCCCTCAAAATCCTCCACCTCACTTCAAACACACTTATCCATCATTCTTACCACTTTCTGGAGCAGTTCTGGAAGCCCTCTGTTCTGAGTGACTTTCATTGCACTGTCAAGACTGCCTCAATATTCTAAAACAATTCAAAACATTCACCTTTCATGGTCATTTTGGCTTTGGGAAACAGCCAGAAGTCACACAGTACCAGATGCAGAGAATAAGATGGGTAAAGACACAAGATATAATGCTTGTATTTGATAGGAATTGCCAAAATGTTTAATCAGTGAAGGGTGATCACAAAATATAGTGAATGTTTAAATAAAATTTATTTTAGTGAAAGATACATTGCCAATTATCCCCTTCAAAATACTCCCCATTACTTTGATCATATATGTCCCATCATTCTTGGCAATGTGTCTCTTGTTGTAATAGGATCTTTTTAATTTAAAAATTCATTATATTTTTAGATCACCTCTTGAAGATCATTAGGACTAAGCCTAATAAGTAAGTAAGGTCAAATGTACAGGTTCAGAAATTAAGTTTGTTTCTAATGTATAACAAACCAGTTCGTTTTATTTTGTTCAGTTACACAAACATGTGCTGAGTTCTTAGTATTTGCCAGACAAAGTATTAGACCTGAACTATATGAGATATCAGATATTTAGTTTCTGCCCTCCAGAAGTTGATGACATAAATTACACCTGACAGATAAGACTTCATGCATTATTTTGTTGTTGTTTTGTTTTTGGTGCTGGAGATTGAATCCAGGGCCTCATGCATTCCAAGCACATGCTGTGCCATTGTGTTACTACAAGCCCAGACTCGTCCAAAATTCTTAAAAATCTCTAAGGGAGAATTATCTCACCACATTGTCAGCAACTTTGATTTCAGTTCCCAGTTCTGAGGAGTGTGTGTGTGTGTGTGTGCGAGTGCGCACACACGTGCGCGTTTGTCTGTCTTTCAATGCATTGAAAATCAATGCATCTTCATTTCCTTTTATTCTAGGCCCCAGAAGAAATCATAAATGGTTGGTCACCATTCTTCACATAACAAGTCTTCATTCTCTGAGTTACTGAGTTATTGCCCTAGCTTCTTTTTCTAGATTAAATGATTCCAATCCCTTTAACATTTTCTCGAAGGTCCTATTTGCCAACCTTCAGTTTAATCATTTTCATTGCTCCCTTTTGAAGTTAATCTAAGTCCCTGACATTAAAATATGTTGCTTTGCTGTTGAGTTCACTCTAAAGCAACTCACCCATACACAGACCAAGAAAAAAAGGAGAGCAGCCTCTAGATAAAAGGATGCTAGATGGATGAATTTCCTGTGTAAGAACTCATGTAGAAACTCACATCCTCAAAGCAAATTAGCATTTACTGTCACCACTGTTAGGCAGGAAGTGCTAAAACCAGAACAGTTTTTAAGTAGTGCCAACCATTCCACTTGACAATTACCTAAATTATGCTTAAGTAGATAAGACTGTTAACAGCAGACTTGAGACTTGCTGTAGTTACACCTGAGATTCTCAGAAGGGCACCAATAAAACCACTTTAGCACTGAAGTTAATAAGATCAAATGACAATTTTTGGTTCTGTAAAATACCTCTGGTCTTGATGTCAACAATTGAAAGCTTACAATGTTATTTATAGGCAGTGCCTTAAGTCAGTTCTGGCACACAGAAGGGTCTTTCATTGTATTCTAGCCATCAATATAATTAATATTTCTTGGATTGAAAGTGCAACAAATTCCAAATGACTTTTAAGACATGATAGATAAAGATGAATCAAGTAAATACTGATCATAGCATGATACCAACATACGTATAAAGGGACAAATACAAAAGCAAGACCTCTAGTAAAATATCGTTTCAAGACACACATAGTGATTGGTAAAGAATCTTTTTCACATATTTCTTCCTGCCTTTTGATGTTATTATGCCACTGAGGTTCACCAGGCTTCTGTGAGCCCACAGTGTATTTACACACACGCATGCACAAAGATTCTTCACTCAAATCTCCAATTCCTCTAAAGAAGCAGTGAAAACTCTCCCTGGATCATATTCTGCCTATTTCAGGAAGTTCTGTGTTCTGAAACCATTATTTAGGGAAACAAATATTCTTTTTTGCTTCTCTAGGAAAGTTAAGAGTATAGAATTGGCATGAAAAGGCTTGATTTGGGAGAGGAGGTAGAGAGAGGAACTAAGCACACAGGGAGTGGTCATGTCTAATTCCATTTCTCAAGCTACTGTGACTTTGGAAAGATCCTGCTTTGCCTAATATTGCTGGCTGAGAGAGGTCTATCAAGAAGCATAGGCAAACCAGCAACATTCTGGAAAAGTCCTCTTCTAAACCTCTCTGAAGACTCTCTCAGCTGTGGATTCAGAACAAATTTCTGGTTTGGTGTTGAATTTTCTGAGAGAGGTATAGTCACAAAGGCAATTCAATCTATTAAACAATGACTTAAATCTCCAGCCTTATGGAATTAATAATGTAATCCTCAAATAACCAGCAATTAGGAAAGCCAGGAGTTTGTATCATAAGATCAGAAAAAGAAACACCCTGCTATGTAAAGGAAGATAGTTCCTAGCTGGCTAACCACAGAGTTGACCCAGTTCATCCTGCCAACCTTTGTTAGTGCTCCATGCCTGGGCACACATCAGTGTTGTGTTGCAGAGTGAAGGAAAGTCCTAGGAAAACCAGTACTACTGGTAAGTGCATGCACCACTGAGGTCTGAGCTCGAAAACTACGGACATGTAGAGTCATAGTTATTAAACAGATCTGCGTTGATAAATAAACTTGGACTTAATAGTTACCATTGTTATGAAACTTAGCCTCCACTAATGAATAGGAATTGTAAATAGCCATTGATTTCACTTGTTTTGTGGTGCAGTCTTACAAATTCTTCTTAAGCGGCACAAAAATGAAAGCTGGGCGCTAATATTGACATACACTGCCATTATTATTTTGTGATGTGCATAGCACATGGCTGGTAATACTGGATTAATAAATCCCAGTAGACGCAACTCAGTGCTCCCTCTCTTTGCCCAAATGTGTATGTACTTTAGAACCACTACGAAATTATTTTTAGAAACTAGCAATTTGTACCACCCCACTATGATTCCTTTGAACACTGGGGTGTAATTTTTATTCCATTTGAACTTGGGAAACAGTATCTACTAATAATGAACACTAATGTCCCTACATTGGGAGGGCTTAATAAAAAAAATGCAAGAAAATAAATAATTAAATAATTAAATAGCGAAAGGCAAGAAACGAATAACTTAGATTGGTGAATTTTTAAAAAGTCCACCTCTATAATGAACAAATGACATTTGCAGTAAAGCTTTTCTTTAAGTGAGGAAGTAAAATAAAATTCCTGCTGACTTTCAAAAACCAACTGTTCGGTTCATTCCTAAAAAAAGAAAAAGCCAACAGATTAAAGAAACTCCATTTATGAAAATCAAATGAACCCCTCACAAAGCTTATTTGGGGACATGAATAAATCATCCAGGCATGAATTATTCATTGTTATCAAGAAACAAGCTGGTGGTTCCAGGAACTGGGCTCAGAAGTGCCGGATCTGGGGAATGAGTGCGGTTATTTTCTCACACCCATCACCGGAAGGGAGAGGACCCACCATAGGGACCACAATGAGATGCAGAATTTGCCAATCCTCCACTTGTATTTCAGGGTACAGTCTGGCAGCCTTTACACCTAGGGCCACAAAACAAATAAAGTTTAATCCATAGAACCTTAATTTAGAAAACTGAGCATACTCAGTAAGCAGTCAATAAGATTTTTGAACACCTTTTTAAAAAAATACGTAATATACATGAGTAATACAAGATGTGTGCAAAAGGTAGTAGGGTTGAGAATTTGAATTTAAAGGAGCTGGTTAGAAAGTCCTCGATGATAAGTTTTTAGCATAGCTGACCTGCTCACTCATGGTTTAGGGATGGGTTTGGTTTTTTGAGGGAGGGGCACGGGAGGGCGAACAGGGAGCTACCCAGACTGAATTCACTAATCAATGCATGTGTGTGTTCCAGGTCCAAACTGTTTTGCAGGAACTACAATAATTCCAGCTGGCATTGAAGTGAAAGTGGACGAATGTAACATCTGTCACTGTCACAACGGGGACTGGTGGAAGCCCGCTCAGTGTTCAAAACGTGAATGCCAAGGCAAGCAGACTGTGTAGGACAAGGTCCCAACCAATGACAAGTTCTTAGCAGAGGATGCTATGGCTTCTACACTGCACATGTTTAACACAAAACAGAACAAAAAACAAACTCCTGCCAGCTACAACAAGGTCACCAGCAAAAACCTTTTAGGGTTGACAAAAGTGAATATTTTACTAAGAGGAAATTTCTCTCTTTTTCTCTTGCTATATAAAATATATATAGTATATAGCTATCTAAACCGCTTTTGTAATTACCAATGCTTGGTGGTGACTTGATGACTGGATTTCTGGAAAAAAAGAAATAGCCTTGCACAGGCTCTTTTCCTGGTGATGCCTCTCACCTACCAGCCTACCATCCTCTGATTTGCTCCATTTTTCCTCTTCTGTACACCCCACGTGGCATTTTTCTCTTATAGCACTTTTTATTATTATTATTTTTATTTTTATTTCACTTCTAGAGCATAAATGGCCAGATTTGACTGCATGGTAAATTTTGAGTTGTGTCAAAAAAGGTTTGGTAAAGAAACCTCAGTGGGAAGGATCCTTTCTCAGCAGGAAGACACAAGAGCACCCAACCAATCGCTCTCTTGAAGTGAATTATTCCCTGTAAGCTAAGAAAAGAGGGGTGAACACATAGGTAGACCCTCTGCTGGGCTGGATCGAAACTGGTGCTTTGTCCATTAGGTGGAGGTTTACGATTTGATTCTTACAAGCCACACATTTCATACGCAAAACCTTGAAACTGCCAATCAAAATGAATAGGGGAAGAAAACCAAGAGCTTGACTAAAAAACTCCAAAGAGAGACAGGTATTTAAAATTGTAGCATTCAACACCACATCTTTTCATGATGCTGAACTTGAGTTTGGTTTATAACTAAACACACTGTAAACCCACTCTGTCACCAGGCAATATAAATACCAGAACCAGGGTGAGTAGCCCCACTGTGAATTTGAATCCTTTTCAACACTTCTGACTTTCGATCTCCAATTCGATTGCAAGTCAGTAGTAGACAGCGCAGTTGTTATGGTTCAGGACTGTGTTTGCCATGTTGCAGTAACAACCACTCAACCCTAAATCTAAAATCCAGATTCAGGACACTCTTTCCACCTCAAGTGCTGA
The DNA here is from genome assembly GCA_004365215.1 of Cuniculus paca. Classification (NCBI taxonomy): domain Eukaryota; kingdom Metazoa; phylum Chordata; class Mammalia; order Rodentia; family Cuniculidae; genus Cuniculus; species Cuniculus paca. The sequence goes on from RJWT010000378.1 coordinate 52,359, forward strand.
TTTCAATTCAAGATTAGGGTAGAGTGAATCTTGCACAATATAATTCCATTTGTTGAACATTTTTTTAAATGTATATATTAGATACTGAACTACTAAAATGAACCTTTGAAGAGTCTCAAGGTTGCCCTGGCAATGCTGCTAGTATAGTAACAGAAAAAAAAAAAAAAGGAAATACACAGGGTATTTGATGCCACCTCAATTCAAATGGAAAATTCGTAATTCTGAGACCACATGGCCCAGTTAGCCTCTTATTTCGCTCTCCTGTTCTAAAACCCTGGTGCAGATCCAATAGGGTCCTTGAGGATATTTTAAGGTTGTCTTCATTATCAGTGTTCTTTCTTTTTCTTTTCTTGCCCCAAGCTTCACCGTGGCTCCTGTGGAGTGCTGTATTCTAAAGCTGCGATGTCTCAACCTTAGCAGGATTGACATTTACATCAGATCATTCATGTGTGTGTGTGCAGGGGAGGATCCTGTATATTTTTAATAGGATCCTGGCTTCTATCTATGGTGCCAGTAGCAATTCTCTTTGTGAGAACCAAATGTCTCCAGACATTGCCAAATGTCCTCAAAGGATGGGTTTGGGCATAGGATTTCACCTGGTTGAGAAGCACTGGTTTCCACCAGGGAGGCACGCTGGGCAAACTCTGCCCACATGTGTGGCTTTGGAGAACCCCTGAGTCCTTCAGACAGCAGCCCCAAAGGGCAGTCTCCTCCACAAGGAGGGATTCTTCTAACACTTCAGGTCCACCCTCAGAACACCCATTTCTAGTCTCAAGAATTGGTTTTTTATTTAAAATTGTCAACTCTCCTCCCTGGAAATGTCTCCTGTCATCAAGAAAGAGTTGTCATTTCCAAAATTAATGTGCTCATGAGTTGCACCTGACACTTTAACGCACACTGTGCTCGTGTTGTGATACAAATAGCCCTGCCGGTGCCACCGTGAGGAAGAACATCCTGCCGCCTTCCCTTAGAACACCAATTTGCTGCAAGGCTGGTGCCTTTCGGTTGCCACCATGGATACATCATATAGACAGCCATGAATCATTCATGAACAATTCTGCATGATCTATGCCTGCACTCAAAAGTACAGGTATCCCACACTTCAGCTTGTGTCTAGACAGAGACGTATTATAGAGCTCTCTTTGCCCTGAGGTTGCCTGTTGCCAGCTTCAAAAAGCCACACTTGGAAAGAAATAATAATAACAATAATAATTAATGACAGAAATAAGGTTTGAAACTCAGAAAATATCATTAATAGAGCCATGTAGCATAGTACCTTATCTATTATTCAGGAGTCACTGTGTCCTTTCCAGAAAACAGAAAGAAAGTGAAACTGGGAAGCTGAGGTATAGAAATTTTGCATCAAACTCTCAGCACAGTGAAAGTCACAGCAAGAATTCACTAGAACGGAGGACGACATCCATCCAGACACTCTCTTCAGAGAGCCGACAGGAAGTAGTCACTCAGTGGCCTCTGTTACCAGCTAGAGAGGGGGAGTTTTATTGCTGTTCTTTTCAGTTTGAGATTTTTTTTGTTTTGCTTTTCATTTTCACTGCAGGTGTTTCCTTTAAGACTTCATAGCACTGACATTTTTCCCCCGTTAGGGAGAGATGAACCTATACTGTGACAGAATTTCTCATAAACCAATAAACATTTTACAACTTCCTTCTACCCAGGTCATTGAGAAATTCTTTCCAAACTCTGAACAACAGAGTTCTGGTCTCCTCTGCTTTTTATTTATTTATTTATTTATTTATCCTTCAAAGGTTTTGTTTGCAGCTACCAGGTCACCTCCGTATTTCCATTCCTCCTCTGCCTTTGGTTCTCCACTTTAACTACAGCTATGTTTAAATAAGGGATCAACATCCTGTTTGTCAGCTGATGCCTGTTAAAAAAAGATACAGTTTCTAAAATCTTTGAAAAATGGTGTGCCTGAAAACTAGTGAGAAAAAAAAAACCTAAACACTAAACTGTAAAAAAGGGGACTCTAGCAACAATATTTGATGTGTAAAAGAATATATTATTAAAAAATTATTTTGTTAAATATAAAGTGTGTGAACCAGCGAACATTGTTTGTGGCATATTTTTCTTCCCAAATTTCTCTCTTTCCCTCACCCTCGTTACTTAATGACTGACTCTTGGTGATTTCTCTCATCTGGAAGTACAGGTATCCTTGTAGCCTTATCCAATGAAGATTAAATACTAGTTTTAGGATGTGTCTGTGCACATTTTCATTTTCATAAGACAAGGAGATGCTTACTTGGGGATCAGAGAAGAGCTCAAATAAACAAGCAGTGAGAGCATGAACCTTTCCTGACACCATGCCCATATTCAGTACTAATGATAACCTGTTATTATTGAGTGTTCTCACTTTGTTAGGGGCCGGGCTAAGCTCTAAACCCCTAGTACCATGTTCAATTCACACAATCACCCTATGAGGAAGGAACGCGTACTGACTCTCCTTTGCTCTGGAGAAAACCAGCACATAAAGAGGTTAAGGGCTTTGCTTGAGCGCGTGGGTAAGGGAGTGACAAAGCAGGAATTTCTTATACAAGTTTTAATGCACAAAAATCAAGAAAATATTGTAAGACTCTTCCATTTACCCATTGCCCAGATTCCTTAGTCATCAAAATCTTGCATAATACTTCCTTTATTCTTTTCTTCCAAGTTTTCTTTTAAACAATTATCAAGCATCATATCATTTTATCCCTGCAACTTGTAGTAATCATCATTTTTAAAAAGTGACATTTTTGTACAAAACCATACAGCTAGGTATTATCAAACCTAATGAAGTTAGTATCATTTAATACCTAATCTGTATTCAAATGTGTTAAATTTGATAAAAACAGGAGGCATTTTGCGCGATCTAAACCACCCATAACAATGCATCTAATTGTTCCACCTCATAAATTCAAAGTACAAATTTGAGCTCTGTCGTCCACAGATACGCACTCTGACAGCATCCCTGGTTTGTTGCTGTTATTATTGGAGGATTTGTTCTAGGAATATTATTTTTTGAACACTCCATGTTATTCTGTCTCTCAGAACCAGATGTTTTCCACCAATTGACTTCTAAGGGGTAGCAAAGAACGCTGGAGCAAGACCCATAGCTGGTGGCCAGCACTCAAGGGAGAGCATTTCCTGTGTGTAAGCTTTCCTTCAGCTTTCTTTCTCCTTTAGACAGACTGCCTGATGCATAGGAAATACCAATATTTTATAAATTACCATCATTTCCTGCATTGTTAGAGAAGAAATGACAAAACCGAGCACAAAGAAAGCGTCAGCACCATGGCCCCAAAGACACAAATTCACACTTCTACTGCACCAACATTTTCCTGAAAGATTAGACTCTTGTGTTTCAGTTTCCCCTGAACCCACTTCTTGACTTTCAGCTTCCATTGTAAAGGATTGTTTACAGTCGATTCAGGCTCAAGCATCATGGAGAAGCCACTTCAAAGCACAAGAGAGAGCTATGGACACACCGAGCCTGGGTTCAATGTCGTATGTTGGGAATATTACTCTTTTAAATTACTCTTTTAAAGAATATTTTCATGACTTTGAAAGATGAAATGGTAGCTCCGAGTCCACAAGCTCACATGTTTCTGACTATATTCACAAGGCATTTGTACCTTAATTTGCAGTAACACACATCTCAGTGAGCTTCAAACTGCCCTGCCCAGTATAAACATCTGATTCTTTCCACTCCACATGACACACCCGGACAGCACATTGTTTCCACACAAGACGCAGCCAGTGCCTTTCACAAAATAAAAGTTAAATGGGCCAAGCTGCATTTCTTTCCTGCAATTTTAAAGACTCAAAATTTCTTTTATGTTCTAAATATTTTCAATTGCAATAATGACATAATGGCTTTCTTTTTAACTTTTGAAAATCTTGAGCTCGTTGTTTTTTAATCCAAAATCCTAATTTAAAAAAATACTCATATTTACAAACTAGCCTTCAGTAAGGATACTTTCAAACATCCATACGTTTGGAATTAAGTTTGAGCTTTATATTTTCAAAATAAATAGATATGTGAGGTGGGTAGCATAGGAGAGGAATTTGAATGTAAAGTTTGCTAGCATTTCTTGAGCTTCTGCCACAGACACTGCATTGGCCCTCTTCTATTAGATGATGACATGCATTCATTAGCTCAACCAATATCATAAGCCTTGAAATTATGGACTGGTTTTTCCGCTTTGCTGACTGAGGTTCAGAGATATCTTGTAGCTTTTCTTAGACTCACACATTAGAAAAAGGCAGAGCCAACTTTTATATCAGAGGGTTGACAATATTCAACAGAATAATGCCCATAAAGTATCTTACGATAGAGACACACATAAGAAGATCCACTTATACATTACCCATCACTATTAGACTGGTGTAAATAGAAGAGATATGGATAAACTGAGGTGGACTTGGATCTAGTGACTTAGGTACAAGTTGGGCAGATATTTGGGGAATGATTCTGTGGAACAGAGAAAAAATAATGTATTTTGTATGCGGTAAACATGAGGTGTGCTTTCAATATGAGGCTAGCAATGGAAGTATACAGGGAGAGATGTAACTGGAAAGAAAATCCAATGGTTAAGACCCGGAAAATCTTGCTAAGAAAAGTGGATGTGGATTTTCCTGATACTGTGGATTAATTGACATCAAACGATAAGGTAAAATGGTCATATTTATATTTCAAAAGTCATTTTGACGGCAGAGGGAAGGATGAATTGAAATCAGGAGAGAGAGGTGAGGACCCTAATGGGAGGCAATTAAGATAGCCCAGAAAAAAAAATGAGGATCTTTTCTAGTATTAGGTGGAACTCAAACCAAGCAGCTGGGACAACAAGACTACAAGGGGATTAAATGGAGATTTAAGAATCAAAATAGTCACATTGCTAGCTCAACTAAAAGGACACTGATGTCAGTAACAACAATCAACAATGTGGAAATTGTGCTTTATTTCGGGTAGTGCATGATCTCATTTTAGCACATTACACTGAATATGCTAACAATATATCAGACATTTAGAATCATCTTCACATGTGCTTCTCTCCGGGGCAGCCTACTCTGTTTCGGTTTGCCGTTGTTATTTTCTTCTTGATTTGAAGAAGTGCAACTTGAATAGCCAAAGTTCACCACTGGACATATGTTTAGTTTTTCAGAGTATTCTCAAAATAGAAGTCAAAGTTGGAAGGGGCAAGAATAACTGGATTTGTTTACTAGTTGGGAGACATTACTAATCTCATACCAGAATTTATTTGTATTTGTAAGTTGCTTATAAGTTTCTAATATCCCTCTTCACTTTTGTCCCTTTAGAATATAAAATCTTAGCTTTACTATTGCTCACTAGGATTCTTGAAATTTTTTAAAGGCATTATTTAGCTTACCACCATGACCATCTCTGTTTATTTGGTCTTCTGCAGAACTTATAAGGTGAAAAAGCAAATGAGGTCTTGGGAAAAACTTTCAATTTGAGATTTCTAAGATGCTTAACTTTATCCCATCTTATATATTGTATGCTATTTATTATTATATAGTATATGCTATATATTAAACTTTATCCCATCTTACTTATTATATACTAAATATTATATATTTTGTATTTTATATATCACATCATATATTGTATACTGTGTGTTATATATTATATCTGTGTAAATGGCCTTTGTGGGGTTTTTTGTTTCATTTTCTTTTTAATTAATCACAACATTGGGTCAACCAGACCCATTAACGGCATTTCTCATTTAGACCTTTCAAAGACGCATTTGCAGATGCAATTTAATTTGTTGACCCATGATCAATAGCAATTAATAGCATCCCTTTAATCTTATAGAAAGGTCTTTCTCTGACTTACGGTAGCCACCATCTCAAGGGAAAAGCATCCACATGGGCAGGTTTATTTGACTGCTAAGCAATAGTTCCCCTCAACCACCTACTTTCCTGATGACTTAGTAGCATTTTCAATTATCATGCAAAAATGCATCTCAGCTCTAAAATTCCTCCACTGCAAGTTTATCATGCAAATACTATGGGCCTGGAATGTTAAGAAAAGTACTACAATTACTTTGTTAGTTCAGAAAAAGTAGATATAAGTTTTAAAAGTGTGTTATACTAATATAATTGATGCTTAAATTTTCCGGGGCATCCTTAGGTTGTTATAGCTAACCAAATCTCTGCAAGCCATTTTTTCCTTTTATCTATCATATAATGACAAGATTTATTCATTTATTTAAAAAAAAATTACCAGCTTGGAAAGTAGGCATTTTGGTTAAACTAAGTGGCACATTTATTTTTCCTGTACTTGGGGAGCTTGCAATCTGGTGAGACAAGCCAAAGCAAGTCTGCAACCAGAGAACCATGCTGTGTCTAAGTATGAACAGGGACACTGGGAACACGCATCATCCGGGCCTGTGGGAAGACTTTCTGGGAGATGCAGGTTGTCGTCCACATTTTAAAACAGAAACAGACCAGGTGAACAATGAAGAACATGGTCAATGTAGCCTTGGAGTTTATAAGGGAGTATTTCTGCTGACACAGCTCAGACCATGCAACTGCTAATAATGAGATCCATTCACATCAGTAATATGTGCCCTGGCACAAAGCCAGGGGCCTGGAGCAATTTTTTTAAAGCAAAGAGGGGTTACTTCCATAGTGTGAAAGAATCATTTGTCATGGTTGATGTCAGCACATTTTTTTTCTATAGTCAACTCAATGACCAGTGGAGTAGCCTTTTCTCTACCCACTTCGGGTTTGAAGTGAACTGTATTTTATCAAAACTTGCATCTCTGTAGGAATTTTGGAAATGCCATCTTCAGCGATGTGTATGGTTGGTTTTATCTACTCAACTCCTGCTTGGTACCAAGCTTACTTGTAGGAAAAAGGCAGGAGGCAGTGTTAAAACATCAGTTAGCAAGCAAGAGATGTATTTTGGAGGAAAGATGACATGATGATGATGATCGTGTGCTCTGCTAAATTGATACCAGTGTGTGTGTGTGTGTGTGTGTGTGTACTGAACCAGGACACCTTCATACTGAGTTATAGCCCCAGCGTTTTCTTTTCTTTTCTTTTCTTTCTTTTCTTTTCTTTTCTTTTCTTTTTTTTTTGAGACAGAGTGCCACTAAATCACTAAGTTAATCAGACTGGGCTCAAACTCAGCAGTCCTCTTGTTTCAGTTTCCAAGAGATTTGGGATTACAAGCATGTGCCACCATGCTCAGCTACAAGACTTGTCTTGAAAATCAATTATCAAGAAGTTTCCTGTGTTGTAATTTCACAAGCAGATAATAAAAAGATACTAGGCAATGTCTTACAGATATATTTTAAGGTCACTGATATATAAATGGAGGATATATAATTTTCAAATTGCAAGTATAAAAATGTCTGAAGTGCATATAACTGTGTATATTTGTATCTATGTATAAATAGTCAAGACCTATACATGTACAGAAATGTACAAAGCTATAAATATTGTGGTGGACCCATGGCTGTATCATTAAGATCAAATACTTGCTTTCTCTTCTGTATCTGACAATTGCAGGCTTACTCAGCATACCGAAATTCTTACCCCACCTTTGCTTTGCTGTGAAGCATTTCATTAGTTCTGCTTGTTCATAGATTTAATTTCCCATCTCTAATCATTCGTGGCTCGTGTGGTCCATCGATCTCAGAGGGAGGCACACCGTGAGCAAAGGAGAGTTAGAGAGGGAAACGAAAGCCGAGCTGCCATGAAGTAACAATGAAATTTATGTATACATTTTCTATTAAATGTGCTAACTATTGACATAAGCATATGGTTTGGGTTTTTTATTTGTTTACTTTTTTTCTTTGTTTTGGCAGTGATTTTTTGTTTGGTTGGTTGGTTGTCTTTTACAACCAGGTGATCATTTCTGTTTGAGAGGACTTAATTTTCATTCACCTGCACTCTTTACTGTCTGACGTAGCCTTGCAGGGCATCACTGCGCTGAGGTGAACAGACAGCTTCCCTGGGTATCAGCCATGCAAAGGATACACACATGTACTGGGAGGAGAATGTTTTCCAAGTCACTTCATCTACAAGGACAGTTGTAACCTGCTGGTTGAACTGGATACTGCTTTCAGTTCCCCAGAGAATGTGGCAAAATTCCAAGTTTTAATCCTCACTTGCCTGTTTCTTTAGTCTGACAAGTATTCTGCTCTCTGCAATGTTAACTTTAATTGCCTGAGTTGGCTTTGTCTACCCATCAGCCCCTTCTAGTTCACGAGTTATTGAGTGCGAGGCACATTTTAGATATACATATTAGTCTGAGAGACCCTTGCACCACTCATAAATGAGAGCAGAGCCAAAAATGTCTCATTTCTCTGTCTCTTCCCTGTAGCAAAACTATTTTTTATCAGCAGCCAGGCCACAGTCTACCAAGACTCCAGAGTGAGCAGTCTGTAATAGCTTCAGTAAAACAATCCAGCCTGATGTTCATTTAAAAAAAAAAAACCTTTTGGAATCAGCTGTCCTCCAATGAGCAGGCCAGGCTCACAGCATCACAGCTGTGAAACGATGCATCTGGAAAAAAAAATATAAAGTAACTTAAAAATGGGGGAAGTGCACAGAATTATGATATTCCACAACACCAATGTAGCGTGCTGTGATACATTTCCCTCTTTGCACTTGTAGAAGTAAAACTAGAACATCTGTAATCACATATTCCACCCCATTGATTTGCACTTGGAGAAAATGGAAAGCTAGTCATCAAACTCGTATGCTTATAGAAATAATGTCAACTCAGAAAAATACTCTTTGTTTACCATATAATCTATATTTCAGTACATATAAATCTACAAAATGCAGGCTGAGAATACAGTACCATATCACTTCTTTAGCTGTCTCCCAGAGAAATAAGAGAGCATATTGGAAATGCATCATGTTGGTATTGAAATACAAGAAATATATCCCTTAATCCCCTTCTCAAGCATGCAGTGAAGTACAAATTTCTTAAACAGGTTAATTTGAAAAACTGCATATGTAGCATCATCAGAACTGAGGTTGAACTGAGCTATCTGGCCCAAAATAATTCGTTTTGAGGCTCGATTTATGTCTATTGGGCTGGGTCAAATAAACTGGGTCACTGGAAATATCCACTTCTTAATGGCTTCATAAAAAGTGTCAGTCACTTTTTTCAGTGTCAGGGATTGAACCCTGGGCCTCTCACATGCTAGGCAAACACTATTCCACTAAACTACATCCCCAGCAAGGCCATTGATTTCTTTCTTTATGTAAATAATTCAAACTCAGTAAATATCTTTTTTTTTTTGTCATAGGAACATATAACATGAGTTTCACACTCTTAAGTACAACACAGTATTTTTAATTATAGGCACAATCTTATACAGCAAGTACTTATAATGTATTCATTTTACCTAATAGAAGCTTTATGCCCATTGATTATTTGCTCCTCATTTCCCTTCCCCTCCTCTCCTGGGAACACTAGTCTCCTCTTTGATTTTTTGAATTTCACTGTTTCCTGTGTCCTGTAAGTGGAATCTTGCAGTGTTTGCCTTTGCATGACTCGTTTCTTTTCCTTAGCATCATGTCCTCAATGTTCTTCTATGTTGACATATATTGCAATATTGCTTTCTTTTGTAAAGGTGAATCAGATTCCACTATAAGCAAACACCACATTTTCTTTATCCATTCATCTATCAATCATGCGGATGGTTTCCACATCTTTTCTATTTGAAATAGTACTGTGATGAACATGGGAATAAACTAACTAAACTAAACTAACATTTTAAAACATTTTATTTTATTTTTGGTCTTTTCTTTTTGAGACAAGATTTCACTATATGGTTCAGGCTGGCCTTGAGCTTACTTTGTAGCCCAGGCTGGCCTCAAACTTGCAACGATCCTCCTGCCTCAGCCTCCCGAGTGCTGGGACTAAAAGCGTGCGCCACCACATCACGCATAAACATTTTATTGAATTATACTATGAATACACAAAAGTGCACACACTTATTTGAGAACATAGAGTGGATTGATAGCATTTCAAAAGTCCCTGTATGTCTTTTCCAGCCTCTGTCCTCACCACCACCAAGGATAACTCCACCAGGAATGGTTCAACTTTCAACAGGTTAAGTTTAGAAACAGTTTGTAAATAGAATCGCCCAGTGTGCATCTTTTGAACTTGATATCCTTCATTCAACATTTTACTTGTGAGATTCACCTTCATCTTTTTTCCTTGGAAAAAATGGAATGTGGCTTCATTGACTTAGCTATATCCCTGCATCTCCAAGGCGAACTGAGATGATTAAAGTTAAAAAAAAACCGAAATCTCACCAAACATCAGAGACTATGAATGGAGGGATATTTCTGTAATTCACACTTCTTTCCTTTTCTAGAGATTCAATAGCATACTAATTCAGGAATTTAGTGGGCTCCTATGTGAGTAGCTGCTTCTAAGCAGAGCAAACAAAGTGAAGGAGAGTGAGGCTAGGTTTCTAGTTTGGAAAAAGAGGGTTTGTCGTTCACTGTAGCATTTCACTGTTTCTAAATGGATTTGTTTATCCTATCACTTTCTCCTTTCACTCTTCAGTAAAGTCTTTCATTGGCCCATAAAGAGAAGCCAGCTGCCCTGACAAGTGAGCTCAGAAAGGCTACTTCTGAAATAGAGACAGAAGAAGCATTTTACACTCAGGATGGGGTCACCGGAGACCTTGGGGATCTGAGAATAGCTTCTTTCCGCAGCACTGTTGTGCCTATAATCTCTGCCTGGAGTGCCTTGAGCTACCCCACCTTCACTCCCTCCTTGGCTATCTCTGTTCCATCCCTCGGTTCAGAGCACCCCTCTAGAGCACCATCTTTATGCTCAGATCAGGCCAGGTCTCTCATGGTGCTCTTCCATGATTCTTGACTTCTCTTCTTGAAAAAGTACTAAATCCAAAACAATCCTAGAGAATAAGAAAATTGCTCTCTACATCAGTCTGTAAGTGGATGAGAGCCTTAGCAATGCCCCTGACATACAGAAGATGCTCAGTTAACATCTCGACAAGTAAACGCATAAAGAAAAACAAGTAAATACTGCAAGCATTCTCAAAACACACAATTGATTTTACTTCCAAATCTTTTGTTTCCTTCTTGATGTTCCTATTTCAGTACAGATACATAAGTCTCTTTAAACAAACCCCAAGAAAATGTTAAGTACCAAATAAATGTGCATTGTAAGATTGGAGGGCAAGCAGCTTAGCATTTTAATGCTAAAGTCATCAAATGAATAAAAAGTCAGTAAAACAAATACATCTGATTAGAAGGGAGAAAATTGTAATACCTCATCTCAGGTAAATGGATCAATGTATACTATCAAAATGACATTCTTATAAAGACCTGTAATACACATATTTTCCTTACAACTAGTAGAACCACTTTGGGTGAATCATTTGGCAGAGAAAGGAGGTGGTTGTATGTTTAACATTTTTATGTTAACCTATTATTTCTTCAATGAAACTGGACTCTTTGGCATCTGCTTTAAACATTCTTAAAACATAAGTAAATTTATTAATATGATCAAAGCACAAAATACTATAAAACATGTGGACTTTCTTCATAAGTAACACAGATGATGACACGATGGGTACACTCTTCATGATTATAGATGAATCACATAACCAAATGATGTTCTGATCTGGCATCTATGATGAAGTCCAAACATTGTTTTTGTCTGAGATTTCTTTGGCAGTGCGAAAGATTGCAAAATTGGAACGGGCCTTCCAGACTGTGAATGACTTAATCTGACAGTCATTGATGGTTAGTAATAATTCACACATAAAAGCATCCTCATGCCTAATACATCAAATATATTTATAGTACATTATATGTGATAGCAACAATTCTAAAATCCTGTAAGTACAACCAGTTCCCAGAAACTGATAGCCAGTATCTTTAAAAAACTAAGCTGAAACTTACCTGTCTATCCATTAGGACTTTTTTTTTTAAATACATTTACTCTTAAAACCTATTTTCAACCTACAGATGACACAGAGAGAATCACTATTCCAAGATTTTTCCAGTAATCTACTCATTATCTAAAACTCTCAGGCAAAGGAAAGGAAATCTTATGTAAAATAATTTGAGTGTATTAATTTAATTCAAAGACAATTTAACAAGCATTCTTAATTATTTACCACATGGAAGGCATTAGGCTTGATATTGTGGATGCAAAGATGAATACAAAATAGTCTTCTTTTTTTTTTTCTTCCAAAAAACCTTCGATTACCGTGAAAGAGAGAGAAACAAACATTGTCAATAAAATTTCAGTGCATAGAGGTTTGAGTAGGATGTGATGAAGCTGAAAGACCATTTACTATTTCAAATTGGGTTTCAGAGAGAGATTTCTGAAGAAAAAGATGTTGAGTCTTGAAGGATGGGCAATGGCCAATCAAATGCAGAGGGATGCAGCTGAGGGAATGCTGCACACTAGTAAAGGCACAAGAACCTCGGGGTAGGAGATCTACAAACTCATCGAAGTTCACCCAGGCTGAGCAGTGAAGCCCGTGAGGCCAGTGGCAGCCAAGAGAGCAAGGACTTTGAAATCCCTGCTCAGAAGCTACACGTCAGTGCGCAGGCGTGAAGAAATCACTGGGAGTCTAAAGAAGAGCGCTGCCTACCTGAATGTGTGCGTGGAGAGAGGATTCTGAGAGTGCTGCAGCAGGAACATGTACGTGGGGAAAGTGACACTGGATTAGAAGCCAGACTAGAAGGCAGTGAAAGAGAGAGAGAGGGGAAGAGAGAGAGGGAGAGAGAGAAGTGAGAAGAGAGGAGGAAAGAGAGAAGAGGAAAAAGAGAAGAGGGAAAAGAGAAGAAGGAAAGAAAAAAGAGTAGGAACTTACTCAAGAGCATGTTCATAGGCATAAAGCAAAGTGAATGCATTTGAACTAAATTTAGGCAATATCATTATGAGGACTTGACAGTTGACTGAGTAAGAGAGTACAGGGAACAAACAATGTATCTTCTGTGAGACTTGAAGTCAAGGAAGATAGCAAGATTGGGTTTGTGGGAACACAGTGAGTCTAACATGTTGAGTTATAAGGTACACTAAGATATTTAAGCATGTCTCTCCAGTAGTCCCATTGGATATATGAATTCAAATTTTAAGGTCAAATTCAAGATAGGAACATCGATTGAAATGTTTTAAGAATATAGATGTGCAATATCTATATGTACCAGTTTCCTAAGATGAACACAGTTACTGCATATTGCAAACATATACCATTAAAAAGAAACTAAAAAATGAACTCATAGAAATAAAGACGAAGCATAAATCTTAATATAAGAATTAAAACTATAATATGCATAGAAAGAAACACAGAACTAAATCTTTGTAACCTTATGTTTTATTTTCAAGAGAATGAAACAGAATAAAACAGAATAAAGCCAATCAAAATAAAGCAGTGAAAGCGGTACAGAACTTCAAAACAGAATAATAGGAAATCCACCATGGCTACCATAATATCTCTTACTATCTTCCTAATAATTGTTCATACCATCAGACATAGTAAAATCAAATAAAGCAAAACAGAACAAAACCAATCAAAACAGAACATGAAATACAACAAAACAGTAAATCTGAACAAAACTAGACAGGGAGAACAATAATGTGACCTGTGATACTGGTGCCCAGTAATTTCTTAGATATGATAACAGAAGTACACACATACACACCAAAAAAAAAATAGGTAACAGTGAAGCAGATAAGATCACACAAGAACAGACTATAGAACTAGGACAATAACAATAGCACACAGCAAAAAACAGCCAAATGAAGCTACATTGTGAAGATAATCAGGAGTTCATAGATACTGTATGGACATAAATACTGTGTAGAATACAGTTTTCTGTATTCTCTTCATGCTAGGACCCTTAATCAGTGTTTCTAATAATCAAAATATTCATTAAATCTTTTCTACCTGTGTTTGGGAGAAGCAAAACCAAGAGTTAATGATGGATTAAGGATAAGCAGAAAATGAGTGGCCTGAATGAAAACTGGGTCTCAGTTATCTCACAAATATTCAACAGAATGCTTTTGGGTTATGTACCCATGTAGACAGATACATATATTGCTGGATAAGGGCATATGAGCAAATTATTCCCACACAAATAATTCTTACCTATACGTGCTGAAACACTCATTTCTCAGTCCATTAGGTTCAATTTAGTGCATATAGAACATGTCTAGAATCAATAGGAATTTTAAGGTTTTATTTTTAATTTTACTCTGATGAAAAATTCTGTGTGCTGCTTGATATTTCCAGCGCTTAAGCAGCATCGGCAACAGGCCCCTCAGGAAGCATGAGGCCAAGGTTAAACCCTTTCTAAGTCAAGATGCTATAATACCCAAAGAACCAATTTTCATTGTATTGTATGTCTTCTAGTATTTTTATGGCATGCCCAGAATCTGAATGTGGAAGGGGTGCACTGGGATTAATTTCAGTTGTAGATGTAAAACTCTTGATATTAAGTTTTCCTTAGCTTTCACAAAATCCAAGGTTGCTGCTTTGGCATATTAGTTGTTAGCTAATTGTGAAACATGCACAGAAAATAAAAGTAAGAATGCTATTTTTTTCCCATAATACAAAAGACAACAGTGTGATGGTAGGTGTAGGTCTCAGTATCTGCTGAATTAGCAAGTATAGTCTGCCCTCCGTATCCATGAATTCCACATCCGAGAACTCAACCATTGACAGACTGAAAACTCAGTAACTATAACTGCATCTGTACTGAACAAGTACAGATTTTTTTCACTTAACATAACTCCCTAAATAGTACAACTATTTCCACAGCATTTACATTCTACTAGGTATTATAAATAATCTAGTGACAATTTAAAACATACAAGTTGTTGTGCATAGGTTATACAAAATTACTACACTATTTTATATAAGGGACTTGAAAATTCACATTTATTTGTACCCATAGTTGATTCCAAATCATGCCCCTCATGAGTAAATGAGGGGAAAATATTCTTTCTAAAGAAAAATGGGTTAGATTTTTTTTCTTGACCAAAAATAGTGGGTGTTTGTGTACAAAGCTAGTTTCATGCTGGCATATCCTAAATTGATTTTTATTATTAGAAATGAGTTTGTATATACCTGGCCATAGTCGTATCCTGTTCATATCTCCATTTACAAAATGACTGACTAGGTGTAGCACCAGGGTTGGCATGACCAGTATACAAGAGCTAACTGTAGCAGCTACCTAAGCACAACCCAGAAAACGTTCTCAGGACAAAATTATCCCATACAATTCTACTGGTTCCTGAACCTCATAGCTAATATTAACTAACACATCATCCCCAATGCCCCCTGCTTTAGTCTAACCCAATAATTCATCAAATAATGCTTCACACCTAATCCTATATTTGTATAATCTTTTACAATTACAGCATGTTTTCAAGTTTCATATTTTAAGAATCCACTGTAGTGACAGAGAAGCTGCTACGACTGAGTTACACTATTGAAGAGTCCAAAATTCCAAGAGATTAGGTAGTTTGTAAAGAATTACATGAGTATTAATTGGTTGAAATTATCTAGAAGCTGAACACCTTCCAACTTTTTTTTAAAGAGAATAGAACAAAACAAAACGAAGCAAAACAAAACAGAATAGAGTCAAACATAATATAGCATTTCAGAACAGAACACTGCAAGCAATACAGGTTTTCAAAACATAACAACAGGAGATTAACAATGGTTACCCTAGTCACCTTCCAACTTTGAAACAAGCATTATCTTTACTCTTCCCCAGGCATCCTATAAAACACACACACACATACACACACACACACACACACACACACACACACACACACACAGATAAGTTATAAAAGTCACTGGAATCTTACTTAAACTGGGCCTTGTGTCATAGAATAAACAATTTTTCTCATAAAACAATCTCTAGAATCGCTTTTTCCCAGATCTCTGTTTCTCTCTTCATCTTTCCACCTTCCAGAGCTGGACTTAACATCCTCAGAATGCCTCAATGTCTCGAAAATGACATCCCATTTTTTCAGGTAGGTAAATCATACTAGCCCTTCATGAGACTCAAATGTGTCCTCTTCTTGGAAGAGTTCCCTCATTCTTATGAAATCATTTATTGTTCCCTCTTCAGGTTATCAGAGGACAGCTTTGTTTGCACATTTAACAGCACTTACCACATTACATTTTAATATACTTTTGTATCCATTTTCCCCAGGATTGTGAGTTTCTTAAACCAAGTATTTATTTTTCATTCCAGAATCATCCTTAATACTGAGAAGGCTCTGGTGCATAAGAGATGGTCAGGTCAATAAATGTCAGATGAGTGGATCTGACAACTTTTACCCTCAAGTACTGGCAACAAAGTGCTCACTCCCTTTACAATAACCAATGAAAACAAATCATCAGGGAGAGGCCAGTGAAAGTGGAGTAGCCTTTATACAAAATGTATGTTTCAGAAATGTTTCAACTTTTGGATTTTTTTCAGTTTTTTAAATATTTGCATATGTAACAGTTTGTATATAGATGGCCCCCCCAAGCCTCATGTCATGGAAGCAGCTGAATCTAGCATTTGTGATTGATTCCTTGTCTAGCTCTGGGATTGGCGGTGTGAGTTCTGCACCTGCCCAGGGGTGGAGCCTACATACAATGTAAGGTTGGAATGGGGGCATGTTTTTCCTTTTGGCGCAGTTTGCTCTTGCTGCTTGCAGCCACCATGAAGGGCAGTGCCTCAGCCATGCCACCCTGCCTTGGAGCCAGCTAAGCATGGGCTAAAAGCCCCAAAACTGTAAGAAATAAACCTCTCCTTCCTTCACTTTGGGTGTCAGGTATTTTGTCCCAGTAACGAGAAAAAAGTAACCAAAACAGAATTTGGTACCAGGAGTGGGGTCGTTGCTGTGACTGTACCTGACCATGTGGTTCAAGAGCCTTTGGGAATGGCTTGTGGGAAGAGTTTGGAAAGGTTTGGAGATGTTGCCTGAAATACAAGCCCTGGAACAGCTTAGGCTGTTCTGTAGGGGAAATTCTAGTCAGAGCTCAGGAGACCAGAAGGCTGATGGAGAGCCTGCCAGTAAAAACCAGGCTTGGGAGGTTTCTGCTGGAAAAGACGGCACTAGGTGTTGGACTCCAGACCATGTGTGTTATGGCTTGGCAGAAAGTTTGTCTGCATTCTGCTCATGTCCAGAGACTTTGCCTGAAACTGAGATTAAGGGCAGTGAACTGATTAACCTGGCAGAAGAAATTGCAAGGCAGTCAAATGTTGAGACAGTGGCATGGCTATTGTTGGGGGCTTTTAGGCAGATTTATGTTGGAAATCAAGAGCTAAGAGACCAGCATGGTGATTTAAAATGTGAGTTTGGTCAGACAGCTGTGGACTGTAAAGATAGAGCTGAAACTTCCATTTCTGAAAAGGAACAGAATACAAATGATGGCCTACAGGCATCACAGGAAGAAGCAGCAGATCTCCACCCTTTACAGCCTCAAAGATACAAAAGTAAAAGACTTTGCCTGGGGGAGAAAGCTGCAGAGTGCAACATTCCAGAGTGGCAGCGGAGGCCACGTGAGGTTCCAAACTGGCAACATGAGAATCTGTTCCTTGCAATCAGGTTCTGAGTGCCCAGCAATCCAGGCGCTCAACCCCTATGACCAAGAAAGAGGAAAGCCTAGCTACTGCTCTAGCCGGCAGCAGACCTTGGCAGCATCCATGTGGCACTGGTTTTAGGTGCATGGAAGATGCATGCATTCTGAGGGTAAAGTGGCTTCCACCCCGATTTCAGAGAGCCTGGGAGGCCAGGCAGTGTGTGCCTGAGAGGGCAATATGTGAAGCTACGAGTGTGAAGCCAAAGGTGCAATGGAGACTGCAGAAGTTTGAAAAAGCCAGGAACATGGATCATCCAAGGAAACCTGCAATGGGAGTACAGAGCCAGCACAAGAGAGATGCCATGGGATCGGTGACCACTAGAAGTGCTGTAGGGGTGGAACCACACAAGACCTTTGGAGCTCACAATTTGCCACAGATTGCTTCAGATGCTGGACACACAGCTATAAGACTTAATATTTACCCTGCTGGATTTTGGACTTACTTTGGTTCCAGTGCTTTGTATTCCCCTGTTTGTAACTTCTGGAATGGTAGTGTCTATCTTGTGCCATTGCATGTTGGAAGTGTTTAATGCTGTTTTCATTTGTACAGGGGCTTGCAGCTAAGGTTTGCCTTAGATATCAGAGGAGACTTGGGACTTGGACTTTTCAGCAATGCTGAAACTGTTAGGACTTTGGCAACTCATGG
>RJWT010000379.1:0-70515 GCA_004365215.1 Cuniculus paca
TATTGCTTACATTGTTCTGCTTTGTTTTGTTTTGTTATGTTTTGTTTCTACTGTTTTAGGTTGTTGTATTTTGTTTGATTTTACTTATCCCTGATGGTATGGGCAGGTATACTGCAGATAATAAGAGGCATTATGGTAGCCTTACCGATTGCTTTTTACCCTGTTTAAAAGTCATGTACCATGTTCACTGCCTTGTTTTGATTGACTTTACTGTTTTGTTTTGTTTGATTGTATTCTTTTCAAAATTAAAAAAAAAATTAAAAAAAAAAACCTGAAACAAAGAAAATGTAGCCTTGTCTGATACTATGTTCAGGGATCAAAAGATTTACCTCACAATTCTTTCCAAACTGACCTATACAGCCAAGGCCCTCTCACATGAAAATCTCAGAAGGTATTTTTTAGATGTTAATAATATGATCCCAAAATTCACAGGCAGTAAAAGGTTAAGGGCCAAAACAATTCTGACAAAAGAACAAAAATCTTGGATTACTCATGCTACCACAGTGTAGTTTTGTAAACATCATTCTTAGAGATCAACAAAACAGAAGTCACAAAATAGAGGCCTCTATATAGACAATTAATTTTGACAAAGCCACATAAGTAGGTAAAATTCAGTGGAGAAAGGAAAGTCTTTTTTTATATATACAATATTGTAATAATTTTCAAGCCCAACAAACTCAACCTCTATTTTGCATGATAGCCAACAGTTGACTCAAAGATAGATCACAGAAATGACTGTGAGAAAGAGAACTATTCAGTTTCTACAAGAAACATACGAAAAAAATCCTTGAAATAATGAAGATTTCTTAGAAAAAAACTGACAAATTAAGACTTTACAGAAATTTAAAGTTCCTGATCTTAAGATACTCCTTAAAAGGGAAGGCAAGTCATAGGGAAAAAATGTTTGCAAAACATGTATCTAGTAAAGGATTTATTTTCAGAATATACAAAGAACACTTACAACTCAATAATAAGACAACAGACAAACCCAACCAAAACATGGGCCAAAGATCTGAGCAGACATTTCATTAAAGATTAGGGTCAGCAAACAGGTACATGAAAAAGACCATTAGTCACTGAGAAGAAGCAAATTAAACTATTACAAATTAAAGCTACTACAAGAAGGGCTTTTTTTTTTTGTTTTTTTTTTGGTACTGGGGATTGAAATGACCTGGCACTTGCCATGCAGATGCTTATGGCACTGAGCTAAATCCCTGGTCCCAAGATGGGCTAACTCTTAAAAATCTAACCATGTCATAATGTGGTGGTTAAGTAAATACAACTTTCAAGCATTGGTGGAAGGAATGCAAAATGAACTGAGCCATTTTGGCACTTATTTTTTATAAAATTAAACACACACTTACCACACAAACTAGCAACCCACACCTGAGTGTTTATCCAACAGTAACACTAATATGTATCTCCACACAAAGACCCACATGCAAATATTTACAGCTACTTTATTGGTAACTGCACAAAACTGAAAAATGGTACATCTATCTAATGCAATATTACTCAGCAATAAAAGGTAACTTACTACTCTACCTTGGAGCAAAATACATGATTCTTCAAAGTGTTATTCCAAGTGAAGGAAGCCAGACACAAAGGAGCACTCAGTTCCCCCTCTGTTTCTATTTATATGGCAGTCTAGAAATCAAATCAATTGTTATCAGAAATATGGATTAAGGATTGATTACAAAGGCACAAGAGGGAATCTTAACCCAACCAACCAACAGAAATCATATCATGGCAATCTGTCTTCAGACTGTACTCTGAAAGATCACCAGACTCTGAAGAAAAAAGGTTAGAATCTGTACAGAACACATATCTAAAAGTGTATCCAGCCAGGCATGGCAATGCAAGTCTATAATCCCAGCACTTGGTTGTCCTTTGCATTTTTTTTTTTTTTTTTTGTCTTTTGGAGACAGAGTTTCACTATAGGCAGTTCGGGCTGAACTCAAACTCACTTGGTAGCCCAGGCTGGCCTTGAACTTGCAGTGATACTCTGAGTGCTAGAATTACAGGTGTGTGCTACCATGCCTGGTTTATAATCCCAGGACTTGTGAAACTGAGGCAGGAGGACTAAAAGGGAATTCAAGGTCAGCAAGGGCTATATGTTTCAAGACCAGTCTGACCTATAAATTGAGTCTGTCAATAAAAAATAAAATTTTAAAAGATATTTAAAAAGGTCCTCAATGCCCACTCATCTGTCATCCAACATCCACCCATCCATTTATCTCTACCTGGAAGTTCTGGGCCAGGCTGTGTGCTCAAAGCAGGAAGGGGTGTCCTGGAAAGTACACTTACCTAAATCTGTGTCCAACAGAAATCCAATGTGGGCCATTTATGCAATTAAAAATTTAAAACTTCCTAGTAAGTAGCCACATTAAAATCAAGTGAAATAAAAGTTTTTAATTAACCAAATATAGTAAAATCTTTATTATCATTTCCATAAGCAAAAAGAAAATATATTACGAACAGCTTTTAACAGCAATACTGCTTTAAAAAAGCAATTTTGATACAGCACTTTATCTTTTAAATTTTAAAAACACACATCTTATAAAAGATGTAAAACACTTTAAAAATACCAGTTGATGAATTAGTAGAAAGCTTATATGTTGGAGATTATAAAATGTTTTCACCTTTGTAACCTCATTTGAGGTAGAAACAACTGGGTTAGAACCGTTATTTTGTCAGGCAAGGTAGTGCACACCTGTAATCCTAGCACACTTGGGGGCCAAGGCAGGAGGATACCTGTGAGTTCAAGGCCAGTTTAGGCTACATAGTGAGTTTAAGGCCAGCCTGAACAATACAGAAAAACCCTGTCTCAAAACAACAACAAAAAACTGTTACGTTCACTTTCATTTAGTGAAACTTTCACTTATTTTCAGTTTCATTTTAAATACACATCTTTATTCTGACTCTGTAGCCAAAACATCTTCTGTATTGTACTTATGAGGAAGATGAATGGGATTCAAAATTCAGAAAGTGTCAACCTGCCAAGAGCCAGAAAATAACTTTTCATGCCAAAACTCAAACACAAGTTGTCTAATTTCAAGTACTGAGCTGCTTCCATTCTAAACCCAATTTATTTTAAATACCTTGCTATTAAAAAAAAAAAAAGAGGATGGGGGAGGAAGGGGGCGGGGGAAGGGAATGTATAAAGAATTAAGCTTTGTTAATTCTTATGTACATCTACTAATTCTCCATGATGAATGTAATCACTATGTACTGCAAACATGAACTGAAAAAAATAAAAGAACAAAGGAAACACTCACAAGAAAATCTCTTGGCACATGAGCAGGCTTTATCACTCTCTCATTCTACAGTTCTTCAAGCCATATGATATCCATAATTTCTCCTATGAATCAATCTCATTTAACCTGTATAACCAATATACAAAAGACTTGACCCTCAGTGTTCTGTAAAAATTTTTGCTACTAAAATATTGTGCCACTTTAAAAATACGCAAGCTAATCTGTAAGTTCACATGGAAATAAATATTTCAAGAGGCCAAAACAATCTTGAAAAAAGAACAAAGTCAGACGACTTACACTTCAAAGTAATTTTAAAACACGACAAAACTACAGTAACCAAAACCATGTGACAATGGCATAAAGGAGACACATGGACAGGAATGAAATGAGTTTGAGTCCAGAAATAAAGTCCTATACTAATGATCAACTGATTTTTGACAAGAATGCTAGTAAGACCATTCAATGGGAAAAGGATAATTTTTTTCAGCAGTGTTAGGTAGAATACTAGGTATCTATATACACAGGAATGAAGTCAGACACTCTCTCACTATATATAAAAACACTTTAAAAATCAAAATGAATTTAAGACCTGAAGAAAGAAAGGTGTAACTCTTAGGAAAAAAAACAAAGGTATTAAATTTCATAGTTTTCAATTATACAACTATTTCTTTAAAAAGATATCAAAAATACAGGTAATGAGAAAAAAAGGAGATGAATTGGACTTTATTAAAACAAAAAACTTCTGCAAAAGAAACTCAATAGAGTGAAAAGGCAACCAACATACACACACGAAAAGGATTTAAATGTTTTATTAAAACTCAACTAAACACAAAAAACGACAGTAAAGTAGGAAAGAAGGACCAAAAAAAAGAAATTATAATGTAAGACATATGGAAAACAAATGATAGAAGTCAGTCTTTATCAGTAATCTAAATGAATTAACTCTAATCAAAAGACAGATTGGCAGAATGAATAAAAATACATGATCCAAATGTATGCTTCATAAGAGACTCACTCTAGATCCAAAGACACAGGCTGAAAGTGAAAAGATGGAAGAAGATATTCTATGCAAATAGTAAACCAGAAAGAAAAGGATTAACCATACTAACATAAGAAAAATACACACTGAATCAAAAAATGAGAAAGAGATTTATCCATTACAAAAAAACTTAAATACAACAAGATATGACAAAGAAAAACATTTATGCACCTAATAACAGACCATGAATATACAAAAAGCAAACCATGAATATACAAAAAGCAAACCAGCAGAACTGAAAGGACAAATAACAAGAACTGTAGGCAATTTCAATAACTTGTTTTCAACAATGGATTAAACAATTCATTGGAAGATAAAGAATTAGTTGACTTCGTAAACTTGCATAGGTCTAACAGATATATACAGAAAGAACAGTTTTTTCTCACCAACTGCATACACATTTTTCTCAGTGCACATGGAGTATTTTCTAGGATATAGAATACGTTAAGCCACAAACTAAGTCCCAAGAAATTTAAAAAGATATACAACAGGATGAAGATACAAAGAAAACTGGAAAATTTGCAGAAATTAAACACATTCCTAAACAAGGAAAAAAAGAGACCATGAGGGAAATTAGAAACTTAAGAGAAATGAAAAAAAAATATTTTAAAACATTTACACATAGTGAAAACTGTGCTAAGAGACAGAAGATTATAGCAATAAATGCTTACATTTTAAAAAAAAAGATAAAAAAATCTCCTTTATAACACACGGTCTATAAAAGGAAAAAACTAAACCTAAATCCAGGAGAATGAAGAAAATTAACAAAGATTAATTAGAAGGAGAGAACAAAATTGAGAACAGAAAAGCAATAGAGAAAAATCAATGAAAGCAAAAGTCAGTTCTTGGAAAAGATCAACAAAATTGACAAATCTTTGGCTAGGCTATGAAGACTCATATTACAAAAACAGAATGAAAAGTGGGTACTTTATTACTAATTTTTTACTATGAATACTTGTGTCAAAAAAATTGAATAACCTAGATTAGATGGATAAATGCCTAGAAACATAAAACCCACTATGACTGAATTACAATGAAACAGGAAATCTGAATAGACTTATAACTAGAATAAGAAGACAGAACTAGCAATCAAAAACCTCCCAAGAAAGAAAAGCACCAGAACTGATGTCTCACTGATGAATTGTACCAAAACTTAAAAGAACTGAAAAAAACCCAATCCTTCTCAAACTTCTCCAAAAAATTGAGGGGAACACTTCCTAATTCATTCTATGATTCCAGTAACCTCAATACCAAATATAAAGATACTACTATTAAAAAGAGAAACCTGCAGACCAAAACTGCTTATCAACAGTAATATAAAATTCCTCAACAAAATACTAGCACACTGAAATTAGCAGTATATTAAGAGGATTACTTACATACCATGACTAAGTGGGACTTACTCCTGAATCCAAGAATGATTTAACATAGAAACTCAAATCAATATAATATACCACATGATTTGGTTACTTTTCTCTTGTGGTGAGACAAAATACCCTATACATCCCAAATTAAGGGAAGAAAGGTTTATTTAGCTCACATTTTGTGGGTGTTTTAGTCTCTAATCAGCAGGCTCCAAGGCAGGGAGGCACATGGCAGAGCGGCGACAGTTCGAAGCTGGGGAAGACACCAAAAGCAGCAAGAGCAAAAGGGAAAACAAGCCTCTTTTCCTCTCTTATATTGTGCGCAGGCTATCTGCCCTAGAGCGGGTGTAGCACTCACACCACCAATCCTAGCACTAGATAGTGAACCAATGACAAACTCTAGATTCAGCTGCCTCCAAAAGGCCTATCTTCCCATGACTGCATGAGGCTTTGCAGGGACATCCAGACACAAACCGTAACACCACATTAACAAAATGGAAGAAAAAAACCCATATGACTATCTCCATGCATGCTTTAAAAAAAATGACAAAACACACAACTAATTAGGAATAGAAGGAAAACCACCTCTACATTTTAAAAAAAGCCATATATAAAAACCCACAGCAAACATCAAACTCAATGTGAAAGAAAGCTTTCCTTTAAGATCAGGGGTAAGACAAAGACGGTACTTTCACCAAAACTATTTAATACAGTATTTTAAGCTCTAACCTGCGGAATTTGGCAAGAAATAATGCATCCAAATTAGTAAGGAAGAAGTAAAATTACCTGTTCCTACATATAATCATGTATCAAGAAAACCTTAAAGATCTCACATACATACTCCTGTTAGAACTAGTTAAGTTAACCCAAGAAAGAACTAGGATATAAAGTCAACATACAAAAGTTACATTTTTCTAGACCAACAATGAAAAAAATCTAAGAAAATAATTCCATTTACAATAGCACTATAAAGAATAAAATACCCAAGACTTAAGTTAACTAAGTCTTGCAAACAATGAAAACTACAAAACACTACTTAAAGATATTAAAGACCTAAATAGAAACACATTCCTCATCTTCACAGACCTGAAGACTCAAACACTATTTTTAAAATTTCAGCACTACAGTGATTTATATAGTCAATGCAGCCCCTATTAAAATCCCAGTAAAATTTTATGGGAAAATAGGAAACCCAATCTAAAATTCATATGGAATTTCAAGGAACCTGAAATACCTAAAACAATCTTGAATAAGAACAAAGTGAGAAGACTTACACTTCCTGATTTCAAAGTGTACTATAAACTACAGTAATCAATACTGGCAAAAAGGCAACACATGGACATATAGACAATGTGATCTTTGCAAACACAGTCCACTGATCTTGACAAAAATGCCAAGATCATTCAGTGGGGAAAAGATAATCTTTTCAACAAATGGTACTGGGAAAACTGAAAATCCATAACCAAAAGAATGAAGCTGGACCTTTATCTAACACAAAATTTAAAAATGGATCAAAGAATTCAATATGACTTTTTTTTCCTCCAAGACAGGATCTTGCCATGTAGTTCAGGCTGGTCTTGAACTCATTACGTAGCCCAGGTTGGTCTCAAACTTGGCAGCAATCCTCCTGCCTCAGTTTCTCCAGTGCTAGAATTACAGGAATGCACCACCAGGGCCAGCCACCCAATATGACTTAAAACTAACTCTTAAGCTTCACAACAATGGATTTGGCAAGGATTTCAAGGATTTGATACCAATGTACAGACAACAAAAGAAAAAAGGACAAAACAGACTTCATTAAAATTAATTTTTGTGCATCAAAAGAAATCAATCAACAAACTAAAAAGGCAACCCAAAGAATACGGAAAAAATCCAAATAATTTATTTGGTAAAGTATTATAGTGATTTAAAAAATAAACCCAGAACTTCTACACTGGAGCACAAAAAACCCAAAGAACTCGATTGAAAAATGAGAAAAGCACTTGAACAGGTGTTTCTCCAAATATGTACATGAGGCCAATAAATACACAAAAGGTATACACAAAATAAATACACAAAATAAATACACAAAGGTATCTTGAATCACTGGGGAAATGCAATTCAAAACTACAGATTCCTCCACATTGTACCCATTAGGATCACTAACATAAATAAAAAACAAAATAGTAAGTGTGATGAAGAGAGAATAACTGAAATTCTTTGTGCACTTCTGATGGAACTGTAAAACAGTATAGTCACTATGGAAAATAGGATGACATTTGTTTAAAAAATTATAGCTAAAATTACTATATAACTCAGCAGTTCCACTTCTGGGTACAAACCTGAAAGAAATGAAAGTAAGGTCTCTGTTTGTAGCAGCACTATTCACAATAGACAAAATGTGGAAGTTATCGAAGTGTTCAAAAAAAATGAATTAAGAGACAAAATATGATATATATCTATGTATATACTCACAACACGGACTATTATTTAGTCTTAAAGGATGAGATTTTGACATGTTACACACAGAGGAATTCTGAGAACACCACTCATGTAAGCTGTAGAATCAAGCCACAAAAAGCAGAATACTGGTTGTCAGGAGGTGGGAGGTTAATTTAATGGGTATAGACTTTTATAAGATGAAAATTGGCTGAATGGTGATGATAGTTGAAAAATATCAGAGATCAGATAGAATTTTCTATTATGTATATTTTACAATAAAAAAGAAAATGAACAAAGTATTGATATATGCAATAACGTAGTAATTGTGCTAAGTGAAAGAATTAAACTACAAAAGGTCACATGTTCTAAGATTTATAGGAAATGTCCAAAATTGGGAGGCCCACAGAGATGACAAAAATAGATTCATGGTTACCATTGCACACATGAAAAATAGGGAAAGGTATAGGGTTTTTTGGGAGTTGATGAAATGTTTTATAAATAACACAGTGGTGATAGCTGTACAACATTGTGACTGTACTAAAAGGTACTAATTTAACTCTTTACAATGTCTCAAGTAATGAATTTTGTCTCAATTTTGAAAAACCAAAAAAATGTTGGAAGGTAGTTAAAATGCCAGTTAGGAAACTAATTCAATGGTTTAGACTTGCGTGTCAAAAGAAAATAGGAAATATACAACTATATAGAATACAGTACTGTTTTTGAGTTTCTTAAGAGCATAAAAATTTTTTTAAAAATATACCCCAAAGTAAATGACAGTTATCTCTGGGTAACTTTTTTGTTTATATTTTTTTGTTATCTAAATTTCTCACAAATATGGTATTTTATTTTTAAAGTTACACAATACAATTAACCTTAATAGAGAATATTGAAATAGCTACCAATTAACCAAGTTTCTCAGACTTCCAAATTCAAAGTAATGCCATATTTGCTTCCAGTTATTCTAAAAAGAACTGGTATAAGTTGAAGCTCTTTTAACACTACTTCCTCAGTATAGCCTATCTTTCTTTAAATAAAAACCCAACTATCATGAAGTTGTGATAGGCAAGACATACTTTTTTTTTAACTTGCATCATAAACAGGCATAAACAAAGACAGCATGGTTTGTGTATCATTTAAAATTTACAAAAATGATTTATCAAATTATATTTTTTTCTGCAACTTACTTTTCTACTTGACATGTATTATCAAGACCTATCTACTTTATATGTACTATTTTTATAATTAAAAATTTTGATTATAAGCCATTAAACAGATTTTTACGGTCCCCCCAGCTACACACAAAAAATGAAAAGTTTTACTGCTTTTCCTGATCTTCATCTCCCATTAAATTTTTTTTTTTTGGGCGGCACCAGGGATCAAACTCACGACCTCATGCTTGCCAGGCAGGTGCTTAGGCCACTGAGCCAAATCCCCAGCCCTTCTCATCTTCATCTCTATAGATACTTCTTTCTGCTCTTTTAAACTAAAAATCAGGAAACTGTCTCTATTCATCATACTATAACACTCTCCTCTGGAATTTCAGGCCACAGCAAAAATATTCACTAGCCAAGTAGTTTTAAACAATATTAAATTAATTATTAGAGAAAAAAATCATGTTGCATTCACTTAGTTACCTAAAAACGTACTTAAATATATTTAAAAAAATATCAACACATGGAAGTTTTGGGGCAATGTCCATCACCAGAAAAGTGTGAAGTGTAAGCTAAAGCTGTAATAACGAATGAAAAGTTTTGAGTTGAAGCCAATACAAAGTACCATAATATAAACAGGAAAAAATACACTGATTATATTTAAGTAATTTGGCAACAACAAAATAATATTAGTTTCTGAAACAGATTTTAAAATATTGAGCCATCAAATCAACTTTCCTAGATAAGTATTTTCTAACCCTTTCCCCAAAGCAAACAAAACCTTCCCAAATTGATAGTCCCTTTTTTGGAACTATGACATGCAATGAGGCATAAGATTATTGTGAAAATTAAAATTTACGTCTATACGTTAATCTACTAACCAGAGAGAAAAAACAGTGCCTGATGTGTATTTTAAAACATTACCTATTATTAAACTTATTATGAATAGTGTGATCTCTGTATGCAACCACAATTGATAAAAGCATTGCAGTGGAAAGGTCATGGACATTCATGGCAGCAAAACATTGTTACTTACCCATAAGTAGTATGTGAACTGAAGTGCAAAAATAGCAATGCCTTCATTATCAAAGGATCCAGCTACTGATCGAGATATATAACCTGGTACAATAGCAATAAAACAAGCAGCTAAAAGTCCTGCTCCTTGGTTCCAAAGTTCTCTGGTAAGCAGGAAAGTAGATATAGATGTAAGGCCGCTGAAAGTTGGTGCAAGGAACACACATACATCTCTTATGTGAACTGTTATGTTCAATGTATTTAAAATCCAATGGATAAGGCCAGCTGTTATCATCAACCCTGGATAAACCTAGGAAGGAAAAAAATGTGAAATGTAATTACATATAAAGTGAGGTACCCAAAAATAGTAACATTAGTTCTCAAATTTATTATATATTGTTTATAGTAAAAAAGAAATAGAAAAAAAAAAGACATCAAAATAATTTGCCTTTTTTTGAGTGGATACAAAAAAAGTTCATATGGAAGATGCTTTAGATCCAGGGCCTTTGTACACAGCTACAGTCTAAGACCCTCCCCTTTTGAGACTGGTCTCACTAAATTGCCCCAGGTGGGTGTGAACTTGCAATCTTCCTGTCTCCACCTCTCAGAGTAATGGGATGATAGGCGTGAGCCACCATATTAGGTTCCCATTAATTCTTATGTCTACATAGTACCTCAAGATTGGGACTATAATGCACAGTTTTATTCATACTACATGTATACAAGAGGAGAAAAGGAACAAAAAAACACACACTAGATGCAAACTTTATTTAAATTGGTACTTACAAATGAATCTCCTCTCCTTTTACATCCAAGAATTAAAAAATAAACAACTCTAGCTAAGAAAGTACATTCACCTGATAAATTCAAAGATGTAGGAGACTCCTAAAAGGTTTAAAATTTTAATGTCACAAAGTATGGATGGTAGGGAAATAATAAACGAGAAGCGGTTAGTTAACAGTCATACTCTTAAGAAGTGGTAAATAGGGCACTATTTTTGAGCTATTCCTCAATTATTAAAACTGCAAATCAACTCTCTATTCCTACGGTCTATAACTCACTCCCCCTTGTTTTTTTTCCATAACATTTATCAACATATTACATTCCATTTATCTTATTATTAACTATTCATTGCCCACCCTCCCAACAAGATAACTTCCAGAATAAAAAGAATTTTACTTGCATTAAGAAAAACTGGCACATTCAACATAAAAAGAATTCATATAATAAAAGGATTAAGGGAAAAAAGATAAAGCATAATTCATCTTCACTCTTAAAAAATAAAACCTTTGTTCCATCTCATATTCAGTATGGGGTCCCACTGTATGATTCTAATAGTGAAAGAAAATGCAAATGAATTTGAAAATACCTCTCAAGATAAGTGAACATGTCTATATAATATTGTAAATTAAGCTGACACACACACAAAAGTGAAAGAATGAAAAGTACTGGAAAAAAGAACCCTAAAACAAACCCCAACAGCAAAAATGATGTATCAAACTCAAAAAGCCAGGGAATTCACCAGATGCCAAAAATGAGAAAATTCAAAGTTAGGCACTACTGATGCCCACAAGAGAAAGGGTGAAAAAAAACCTCAACAAACCAGGCTTGATATAGGCCTTAAGAACTAGAGATTGGGAGGATTTCATCCAATACAGAGATCACAGAGACTTAGTTTTTAGCACAAAGCCACATAGTGTTCCTGGTATTAAACTAGACAAATTCTACTCGTTCATTAAGAGAGGCAATGCAATGTGCTTGCCTCAGCAGCACATATACTAAGGGAAGCAGTAAGCTTTGCCTTCCTTCCTAAGCTTTGGGTAGGAACAAAATCCTAAAATAGAAATAAGAAACTAATTTAAATGTGTGAATGGAGGTTCCCAATTAATAACAATATTACATATAAGAAACCTCAAGCTGAGAAATAACCTCTAAAAACTTTCCAAAAGGAAGAGAAGAAAAAGGAAAGAACTTCCCTAAAACCAGTGAAAACTCTGAGGGCTCCAACAAAGACAAATGAGAAAATTACAGAGATACTATAGTCCCAAATCCTACGATACCAGGAGTCACAAAAACAAAAACAAAAACAAACCCCCCAAAAGTCACACAAAAAACAGGCCTCCACTGAGCATGAATTTAAGATTAAAGTTGTAAGCATGCAAGGAAACAAATTACAATCATCCATATTAATACAATCAGGTATGTAAGA
This sequence comes from Cuniculus paca, assembly GCA_004365215.1. NCBI lineage: Eukaryota > Metazoa > Chordata > Mammalia > Rodentia > Cuniculidae > Cuniculus > Cuniculus paca. The sequence goes on from RJWT010000379.1 coordinate 12,456, forward strand.
TTAGCGCCATAAGAGCAACAAGTAATAGCTGCCTACCAGGCCCATTACCATTTAACACTTCTCTAATTCACTATTAATGGTCTTCAAGAAGAACATCTTGATTACTGTATCTCTATGTACTTCAGGATAAGATTCCCCAGACTAGAAATACAACCTTTTACTACCATGGGAGAAATTCTTCTACACCAGCAGCAACATGTAAATAATGGGAATATATCCTAAGCCACAAATCAACTCTCAATAAATTTTAAAGTACAAAAACTGTATAGAATTTCATTAAATACTGAATTGTAGTATATGAAGCATAAAAAAAGATAACTATGAAACCCTCTTAAAAGTTAAATACAATCAAAGATAACTCACGAATCTGGGGAAATTGTAACGGAATGATGAAAATATATACAAAACTTAAAGAATTTTGCTAATTCAGTGTGAAAGTTACTGCTATAAAATACATGCATTAGTTACAAAGAAAGGTTGAAAATTATTTTGTACATTACCTCAAAAAGTGAGAAAAATATCCAAACAAGAAAATGGAAGAGAGAAAATTAATATAATTAATAAAACAAAAACAAACATGTAAGAGATAATCAATAAAGCTAAAGGTTTCTTTAGATTAAAAAATATCAAATATAGATTTATGCCTTATTTTTTAACCTCAAATCCATCTTTTCAGACCTCAGGATTCTCCATGAATTACATTCTATACTCAGGTACCTAGAATAATTTAAAGGAGATTGGGGCCTGAAAAATTAGAATTACCTGATTATTCGAAGGTTCTATCTCCTCCTAAAATTTTTTTAAAACCAAATTGTTATAGTATAAAGCAGTAACACAAAAATCTGAACTTCAGATATGCTTATCTGAACTTTATAACCTTGTATCCCTATCCCATCTCCACTATTTGCCAGAAAGAGTGGCCAGAGTGAGACAACCCCAAAACAGGTTTGTGTGTGATGCAGGGACGTAGTCAAGAAAAGAACTGAAGAAACATCAGAAAAGAACGTCAGCCACAGAAAATGCATTAGTGAACTACAAATCTTTCAAGAAACCCTTACCAATGAATGATTTATATAATGATAACATTTTACAATTAAGATAAATAACTATTAATATACTTACAGTACCACCCACTATTCTTCCTAGTGGATACCATGCTCTTTCATCAAACCAATTTAAAAATTCATAGAATCCATGAGAGGCAAGATGATGTGTTGACCTATAGTTAAACCTACAAGAAAGAGAAAAAGAAAAGTTATAAAACTGCTAACCAAAATATCTTTTTTTAAATTAAATTCTGTGAGCATAGAAATATATCTTGCTCAATACTTTTTCTCAAATTTACATAAATAACAGATAAAATAGTTTAAAAATATCAAAGGAATATGCTTATGCCCCTAATTAACAACACCCCCCACTGGCTAAATAATGCTCAAAAGAACATTCAGCCATCCTCTTGTGGTCCAGAACAAAGAGCTATAATTTAAATGAAAAAAGCAGTTAAGGGTCCACAGAATTCACACATGATCAGCAAAAGTTCATGACTGTCAAAAGAACCACTGACAGAAGATAGCAAAATGGAAGAAGGAATACATATGACATCATTGTCAAAAATCCAAAACCCTGAAAATTGCATAAAGAAAAACTATACTATCTCTAAAAGTACTAACAGAATAAACCATAATAGCTCTGTAGAGCAAAAAAAAATGTGTATGGCCATAAAGAGAAATTATATTTAATCTTTAAGAGGGACAAATGAGAAGAAATGAACCAAAGGCCAAAATGCAAGAAGAAAAAAAAGAAAAAAAAAAGCAAAACACCAAGGGAAATTCCAGGAATATTCCATGTTTAGTATAAAGTAGCTAAAGAGTCAGGCATGTTGGCATATGCTTGTAATCCCAGCACTCAAATGGCTGAGGCAGGAGGATCACAGCAAGTTCAAGGCACAGTCAAGGTTACATAGCGAGTTCAAGACCAGCCTGAACCACATGGTGAGACCCTATGTTAAAAAAATAAAAAAGCAACTATATGGGGCAAAATAGAACCCTGGAACAAGCTTCAAGGCAAAGACATTGGAAAAAGTCAGGCAAACAGATCCCCTCTCCCAACTCCCACCAAGAAGGAAAGCAGCCTATCTGAGGTAGAAGCACTAAATGCTGCAAATGAGGCAAGAGGCAGAACTATGCTGGACACAAAAGATTACAGGAAATCTTCATACCCAAATTAAATTTGATACATCCTTCCCCAACAGTCAGGTCATGACTCTCCCTTCAACAACTAAAGGCAAGCTATGTAGCTTCTAGACAGCTTTTCCACAACCAAAAATTAAGCATTTAAGTACCACTAAAGCTAAGCAACAGTAAGCCAAAGAAGAATACAGGAAACAAAAACAAGAATTATTATCTTTATTTAAAGAGCTATGAATGTCAAAGTGCCCTGAGAGAAAATATAATCTGGAGGTTAATAATATAGGGTTTTAGAATTACAGTGCCTGAGCTTGAATCTTAGTTCTTTCTATACTTACTATCTGTGAGACTTAGATTGAGCAAGATATTTATGCTCTATGTGCTCTAGCCACTATATCTGTAAAACACAGATACTAGCACCTGTAGCATAAGGTAGCTATGAATAAACAACACAGTGTCTCTGGAAACTCAGTGGCTACTACTATTAATGAAACAGACTTATGATAAAACACCCATTAGAAATTCTAAATGGCAAAATGATTGTTGAGCCATACAAAAATCAAAGATAAGATGCATAATATAGTAGACAAAAGAGCAAATTTTAACAAATAGAGAGTATTATGAAAAGTTAGGCAACCTAAGTAAAACCCAGAAGTTCTTACACTCATCGCAAAAGAATCATTAAGGGACACAGAAGACTGGAGGCATACAGGATGTGTGTGTGTGTGTGTGTGTGTGTGTATGAGTATGAGTGTGTGTGTTATGGGAGTCTTTTTCCCATAAGAAAAAAAAATACTGTCACTTCCATGTGGTGAGTGTATGCTAAGGTAAAGTGCAATTTAAAATCATTCAAAGAAATACAAGACACTTTCTATAAAGGACTAACATCATATTTCTCAATGAGAACTGCCAAATACTATAAAGCACTGCAGTAACATATATTTAAAATTTCTGAGAGAAAAGAATTTTAAAATCAGAATTTTAAAGTAAAACCTCCTTAGCAGCAACATGAGTGACTAAGATAATGCTAAGAATGCTACCCCCACCAAAGAAGTATTCACATGAGATGAATTTAAAAAAAGAAATATCTACTCAAATGCCAGAAACAAAGTATTTATTGTACTCACAAAGCCAGGACTATGCAAAGGCTGTGTAGTAACAGGAGATAGAAAACAATACACTCACTACATGGAAGTGACACTATCTTTTTTCTTCTCATGGGAAAAACACTACCATAAAAACAAACAAAAAACTAAGCTAATTTTTGTAATATGTGATATGCAAGTAGAGTCTAAATTTATAAGGAAGCCCCAAGCATGAAATTACCATTGAAAACAAGACTCAAACACGTACATCAGCAATACAAACAAAAACCAAAATGCTCCAGATACACAAATGAGCTCATAAACAATTAAATGGCACAGGGAAGAGACTCACCATAAGAAAATAAGTACAGAGTAATAGTCCCTAAACAAGTTGAAGAAATGTAAATCTAGGTGTTATTCTTGAGTGTTCCTTCTTTCTTCTATCTTATAAACAAATAGTAACAAGCTGTCACTTCTAAATATCTCTAACACTTGCCCATTATTTTTCTATTTTGTTACTAGTACTCTAATCAAGCGTCCATCTTTTAAAGCAAAAACCACTGAATTACTCTGCCTAATTACCTTTCATTCTGTCAACCTCATTTCCCAAACTGTGTACCACTATCACACAAAAAGGAAAGTCCTTTCCAAATGGAAATGTGATCATATTGCAACTCTCTATTAAATCATTTAAATGTTTCATCTCTAACATTAAAAAAACTTCTACTTCATAATATAATATTAAATAACTTTATAGCCTTATCTCTTACCACAACCTCCTTACTTTCCATATGTCCATTTTTCAGTCCTTCAGATTCATCTCATTCCCTCCAGTCACACAACCTTTAGAAAGCTATTCCCCTTTGCCTGGATTCATTGGTGTTAGCCTTTCATCCTGGTTAATCTATCCTTCAAACTTCAGCACTTGGCACAGATGCAATTATACATTTGTTTACTTGATTAATACTTCCAAGAAGGGACCACTGATTCTCCACTGCCTAGTAAGACAGCTAGTTCAGCCCCGATTCCATCAATATGTGTTTTGACATACGACCAACATACTTTCTCAGACAGCTACCCAATAACACTAGGTGGTTTCCTCAAAGTTAAAAGACCAATGTAACTACACTTCATGAGATATAAATCTCAAAGCAGAATTAAAAGTTAAACCAACCCACTAAGATTCTGTTTGAAAATCTAAGGTATCTAACAGATGAACAGAAATGGAAGTAGAATGTATTTAGTCCTATTTTATCCTTAGAATTAAATCTATTCTAGCATGCAGTTTTTAAGCATTCACAACTTCTTCACAGATTCCTACCCTTTCCCTTTGAGTTTAGTAAATTAACTCTTTCTTGAATTGTCATTAATTTTTCTGCCCTACTTTCCATCCAAGTTTCCAATCCACCACAACAAATATTTGGAGTGACCTCATGGCTTTCCTTATCTCCTGGAAATGAAGTAAAAAGACTGTAATGGGCGACATACTCTTATTTCACTTATTCTTTTCAAGACAAAGCAGTTCCTATTTTCACTTTGAACCTACAACTCATGTGAATCAGTCAGTGCTTACAAGAGAAACAGATTTAACGCAAGATATACAAATATGTAAGAATTTACAGCTGGATGCATGCCTGTAATCCCAGCACTTGGGAAGCTGAGGCAGGAGGAACATTGCAAGTTTAAGACCAGCCTGAGCTACAAAGTGAGCTCAAGGCCAGCCTGAACAGCATAGTGAGATCCTGTGTCAAAAAGACAAAAAATAACTAACAAGATTGGTTTACAATGGCCACACTGTGTCAGAGGTGTGGAAGAATACAAAAGGTCTGCCCGTGAACTGGAGATCCAAATGATACAGTTGAAGGCCTGGAGCTCAGTGTAGTGTCTCATGCAAGTCTGTATCAGTAGGCTGAAGGCTTGGTGCTAGAGGCTGAAGAGTTTGTGCTGAAAGCCAGGAGACAATGTCTAAGGTGAAAGTGAAGACTGGAGATCCTTTGTTTCCCCTTTATATCATTCAGGCTACAAACTGCTCTACAATGGGTCTTCTATCTTCAGTATATCTCCTCAGCTATGCTTAGAACTGATCCAATTTAGTTGAGTGCTTCTTATTCAAGTTGACACAGTCAACTGTATCACACCATGCCTTCTCATACATTCCACCCTGAGTAATATTAACCATTTAACTATAGACCACAGTGAACACCTCATCCAAAATTTTTATTGCTTGCTAATCTAACACTAAGGATTATTAAGCTTAATTTTGTCCATAAGGCAATTGTGTGTTGATATTTTACTGTAGTTTTTAAATTTTCATTCCCACAAAGCATGATGACTTTTTATTGGCCATCAAAATTTCTTCTGGTAAAGTGTGCTGAAGTCCTTTTATATCTTAGGTACTATTCTTCTGTCAGTTTTATTAGTAGTAATCTCTCAATCTGTGGTTAATTTTTGTACATGGTTTATTTTTAAAGAATAGAAATTTGTAACACTTAAATTTATCACTTTCAAGCAAAAAGAAAGTCTTGCTACTCAAAGTTCATAAGGACCTTCTTTTCTTCTTCATAACAATTTATAGTTCAAGCATGCCTACTCAGATCTTTACCTAAAAAGTGATTATACATGATAAATAGAGGTTCAATTTAAATTCTTTCCTTCTAACTGTTCCATCATTTACTGAAATAACTGTCTTTTCTCCTTCACTGCACAGTCCTACCTCTATTATATTAAAGGCTCATTAATGTTCAAATCTGTTCTGTATTGTATCTTCTATCCAAGTGGTATTTAATGTCTATCCTTGTACCAATATTATGCTATGATTATTACTGTAACTTTAAACCTTAATATCTGGCAGAACACTTTTAATGTTGTCTTTAGTTTTATTCTTTTGCATTTCCATATAAATTTTAAAGTGAGACTGTCAATTCCACATTGGGTAGGAGGGAACCTTGTCAGTTCTGACTGTAATTCCATTTATAGTAGTACTTCGGTTCATGAAGTTAATTCTTTCCATGATGCTGGTCACAGAATTCATCCCAGGATTCTGGCTGCAATTTTACAAGCAAAGGTATCACGGTAATCTGCAAATTAATCTGGGCAGAATTAACACTCTTATTACATGCAAATGCATCCAAGTCATGAAAACATTTTATCTCTCATATTTAGTTCTATAACATCTATCCAGAAGTGTTTGACTTCACTTTAGAAGCCATGAACATCCTTGCTTAGATTTCATTCTATGTTTGCACTATTTTTAAATTTTATATGCTGACAAAAACCTGATTTTCACCTTGATTATAACCAGAAACCTCGCATGTTCATGAATTCTATTTTTACTACATTACTTTAAATTTTAAATATGAGAATTAGTAAACCTACCTATGTGTTGGAGAAGTGTCTCAATGACTACATGACAAACCAGGTATCTAAAGCCCTGTTTGTAAGGGGTAGTAATGTGTCCCCATATCATTCTATCCCTTTATCATCCCTGATAACAGCCAATCTGTTTGATTACAAAAACATAGTTAAATACATAATACCAACACAGATAAATGTCTATTTTATTCAAAGTAAGTTTGAAATAGTTAATAAGATATACAATATTAATAAGCTCTTGGATTTTAAACTTTTTAAAGGAGTAGAATCCTTTTATTAAGTAAAATCTTCATGAACTCAAAAGACAATAGAAATCTAAGGTCAAACTTAAATTTGTATAAATTTTGACACATAAGTCTCAAACAGTAATTTTTTTTGTTTCGTTTACCTTGCTATTAAATGACAAAGGATACAACATTTATAGAGTCTTAAAAATCTGGTAAGGACAAGTGACTATATAAATTGCCTGTATTCTTCCTTATAATAATAGATATTAACTTAAAGTATAGAATACAGAATCTAAATTTATAATATACAACAAATTTATTATAGTTTAGTTGTTTATTACACAAAACATAGTCCGATTATTTTCCTTTATGCGAATTCCCAGGATAAGTCAGCAGTAGCACTAAAACTCCAAAGTAAATACAAGGGGTGTTTGGACAGGCTAAAAGCCTACCCTCCTCTGTAACAGTTAATAACTAAAAGTTGAATGTATTTATCAATTACACTCACTTTTCGGTGCAATTTTAGTATGGTCTTTCTCAACTCTTTGTGCTTTCCACACAGAAACCTGCCACAGTCATGTTTTTTATTCTGCCTTCTTCATGCAATAACTGAGACCTAAAACTAACTGTTCTTGAAGAGGTCTTGTCTTATACTTCATACCCTCACCCACTACTTTAATATGTGTGTTCAAAACATCATGTTGGAACCTCTATTCTAGGTTCAGCTCACAATGCAATGTTTTTTTGGTACCGAGAATTGAACTGACGACCTCACGTATGACAGGCAAGCGCTTGTGCTGCTGAGCTATATCCCTGGTACCACAATGCAATATCTTTTCTTAGTGACTTCTGTATCCTGGAGGTATCTCATGGTTACTGGCATTTTATTCAGAATATTTAATTAATGTTTATTACTGTCTAGAAACACTACTGTCAATAACATTTTTGTGTTCTAGTCTCTTGTCATTAAACTCAGCCATTGGTACACAAAAGCAGACTTTAATTTTAATGTCTTACTTATGTTTTTAAAAACATTTAAATAGAAGGGGGTGATGTTTCATACTTGAACCACTGAAAACCAATGGAGCTGGGTGATGCATTCATGAAATTTCATTGTAATATTAGCTCTACTTTTCTATATAATCGAACTTTTAACTTTTCCATAAAAAAAAGTGTCCATATAGTTTATATCTGTATACATATGTATTTACAATAAATTTATGACTTACAAAATTATATACATGAATAACACAATACACATATCTGCAAACTTATAGAAAATTACACAGACATACACACTGTCTCACACACTCATGAATTATAATTTTCCTCAAGTAAAACTAGATAAGCTGGCTGAGAAAAGACATTAAAAGGAGTCACCAGAATAAAAGCGAAAACAAAACACAAGCAGTAAAACAACATATATCTCAAAAGAACCTAAAACAATTGAGAGATCTCATGTGAGATCTGTGATATTATCAGAGCAACTTTCAGTATTTTTAACTACAATAAAAGGATTTGTTTTACAGTAACAAAAAATTGGTAATTATTAAGCATCAGTGATACTGATATATGAAATTAAGATCTATCTACTTCTCGTTTGATATTTTCATAAAAATTAAAAGTAAATAAATGCCTCCTCCAAATTTTCTCAATCTGGATCTCTAGAATCACTCTACAATAATGGGAGACTTACTTGAAAAAGACCAAGTAAACTTATTCTCATTTCTAAAAAGGATATATAAATAGCTATACTACTTCTCGATAACAAGTAAACTGTTTAAACTTTTAAGGACTTGGAGATAAAAAATTATTTTTAAACTTGATAAAGGACAGTGGTCTGCCTGGCGTGAGCTGAAGGCCCGCACAGCGAACTCCACCTACCCGTTCAGCCTTGGTACGCCCTTCAGAATCTGATAGGGCCCCGCCCAGCAGCCTCAAGCAGCCAGGGAGCCTTAGCATGCCAAGTAGGGTGTGCTGAAGGTCCTCCCAGCATACTCCCCCCTTTTGGGGAGGCTTCGAGTGCCACTAGGGACCCAGTAAGGCCTGCCTAATGACTCCCTCTCAACTGGAGAAACTCCCTGCAGTACAGCCAGCCATCCTCAACCCAGCAAACAACTGAGACTTTGCATTCAGCTGCCAAAGCGGAATACAAGAAAATGACAAAATGAAAGAGCAAAATGCAACCTCAAACCTCCTGCCCATCCCAAACAAACCTAAGAGACATGGATGTGGAAAGTATAAGCCATACACCTGAAACTTCTGAAATGATGGCAACTGAAGTAAAGAAAAAACTCCATGAACCTGGAAAGGAACTCAGATTAGAAATAATCTCCCAGGTAAAATAAGAAATGATAAACGTAATGAAAGAAATGCTGAATACATCTAAAGAAGACATAGTTAAAAAAACAGAAGAGCACTGCAAAATGATGGACACCTTCAATGAATATAAGAAAGAATTAGAATTCATGAAATGGATTCAGAGATATCCAGGAAATCAAAAATTCCATCAAATCTGACAAAACCACCTTAATGAATGTGAAGATAGACTTTCAGACCTTGAAGACAAGATGGCAGCTAGTGAACAAGAGAGGAAAGATCTTCAAAAATAACAAGGAATCAGGAAACAACAATTGAACAGTTACAAAATGATGCAAAGAAAAGCAATACAAGATAGACAGGTATAAATGAAAAAGGAGACAACACAAATAATACAAAAAAATTATTTACAGAATAGCCAAAAATTTCCCAAACATGGGAAAGGAAACTAACACCCAGATAAGTGAAGCATACAGAACTTCAATTAGCCATAACCAAAACAAATCTACACCCAGCCATATAATAATTGACATCCCTGAAGTTCAACATAAGAACAGAATATTAAAAAGCTGTTAGAGAAAAGAAACAAATCACCTATAAAGGAAAGCCCATCAGAATCACAGCAGACTTCTCAACACAAACAATGATGTCAAAAAGAGCATCGAGTGAAGTAAAATCAAATCCTAACGGAAAACGGTTTCCAACCCAGATTGATACAAAACTATCCTTCAAAATAGATGGAGAAATAAGATACTTCCATGACAAAGAACAGCTGAAGAACTTCATGACCACCAAACCAACCCTGCAAACAATACTGTAAGATATTCTAGACAGACATAAAAATAAGGACTTCAAAAACACCAACAGAAAAAAACCACCAAGCATGGAGAACATTTAAACAGAGGGAAAAGGTAAAGCAGCAGCAGAAAGATAACATGACAAAAATGAGCCAATATATATTACTCATAACCATTAATGTAAATGACCTCAATTCAACAATTAAAAGAACCAGACTGGCAGAATGGATCAAGAAACAACATCCAACTATATGCTGTCTACAACAAACCCATCTAACCCAAAAGGAAATTCACAGACTGAAAGTCAAAGGATGGAAAACAATACTCCATGCAACAGGCACCCCTCCAAAAAAGCAGGGGTAGCTATTCTGTTTGCAGACAATGTGAACTTCAAACCAAGAATGATGAAAAGAAATAATAAGGTCACTATATACTGATTAGGGGAAAACTCCAAGAGGAAGAAATAACAATCTTAAATATATATATATATACACCAAATATGGGAGCACCAGGTATATAAAACAAATATTAACAGAAATGAAAAATCAAATAAAGCAACAGCAATTTTAACAGGAGACCTTAACACCCCCTTGACACAAAGAAACAGATTGTTACAGGTAGCTGAGATAGTTAAAATTATTATAGGCAGTCAGACAGGGCCAGGTCCTCCAAGGAGCCAATGCAAAAATCTAGATACTTTGCAACTGTAAAGGAGAGAAACACCCCCTGCTGTGGGCCGGACCCGAGACAACAGATCAAACAAATGCATCTACTTCCTGAGGACTAATATTCTAAATAAGTCTATAGATGCCTAAGGAAGCTAGGAATCACTTGTCTGGACCCCCTAGGGAAAGAGTCACTGCTCATTAAACATGCTCTCTGGCTACGTGACTCGCTTCCCCATTAAGTCCCGGAGTTAATCAATTTTACCTGAGCAATTAACCTTATTGGTTAACCATAGTTCTGTCCCACCTCATGCCCACCTTAGGAATTCCCATTCTTCCCCAGCTTGGACCCATCTACTCTATAAAAAGTCCCTAAAATGACAGAATCTTTGGCAACCCACTGAGGACCCCTTCTGTCCCTCTGACAGAAGCTTTCTTTCTCCCAATAAATATATTCTGCTCTTAACCTCCGTTGTTCCTAAAATTCATTCTTCGATTTTAGAGAACACGAACTCATACCAGACACAGTGGGTTGGGAGTTTCATTCCCCTGTATCAAGATCAACTAGACAGAAAATCAGGAAGTAACAGAACTGAATCAAACTTGTGAACAAATGGACTTGATAGATATGTGCAGAGTACTCTACCCAAAAATATCAGAATATACATTCTTCTCAGTTTCACAGGGGACATTTTCTAAAATAGACCATATACTAGCCCACAGAACATGCTTAAATAAATGCAAAAGAATCAAAATTATCCCGTGCATATTATCTGATCGTATTGTCATGAAATTGGAAATTAATGACAAAAGAAACTGCAAAAACTCCACAAACACATGGAGATTAAATAATACACCAGTGAACAATAAATGAGTCATGGAAGAAGTTAAAGAAGAAATTAAACAATATCTCCAAGCAAATGAAAATACAAATAAAATCTACCAGAACCTGTGGGATGCGATGAAGGCAGTTCTCAGAGGAAAATTTATTGCGGTCAAATCCCACATCAGGAAAGCAGAACAAACAAATAAACAACTTGATGCTACACCTCAAGCATATAGGAAAAGAAGAGCAAGTCAAGCCCAAAGCCAAAAGGAGGGAGGAAACTACAAAGATCAGAGCAGAAATTAACACAATTAAGACAAAGAAAATACAAAGAATCAACAAATCAAAGAGTTGGTTCTTTGAAAGAATAAAATTGATAAGCCCTGTCTTGGTTACTTTTCTCTCCTTGCTAAGACAAAACACCTGACACCCAAAGTGAAGCAAGGAAAGGTTTATTTAGCTACAGCTTCTGGAGATTTCAGTCTATAATTAGCTGGCTCCAAGGCAAGGTAGTATGGCACTGGGGCAACAATTTAAGGCAGCAGCCAGAGCAAAAGAGAAAATAAGCCTCTTCTCTTCCCTTATATTGCACACAGGCCACCCCTTCTCCTTTAAGGCTAGGGTAGCACTCACAAAATCTCCTTGCCCTCCTTTGAACAGGATGAGGATATTTACAAAGAACCCTGGCTCCTTGTTGAGCCTCTCAAGTTAAATTTTAAACTGCTCAAGTTGACACAATGTATCAACCATAACAAGCCCCTAGCCAACCTTGTTTAAAAAAGGAAAGAAAAAACTCAAATTCATGCAATAAGGAATGAAAAGGGTGAAATCACTACATACCCTATGGAAACACAGAAGATCATCAATACCTCCCTGAAAATCTTTACTCTCATAGGTTCCACAACTCAGATGAAATGGACAGATTCCTAGAAACATATGAATTACCAAAGCTGGAACAAGAATATGTAAAACTGCTGAATAACCCAATTTCAGTTAAGGAAATTGATAATGTAATTAGAACCATACCAACAAAGAAAAGCCTAGGTCCTGATGGATTCACAGCTGATTTCTACAAGAAATTCAAAGAAGACTATTTAGTGCCAACACTCCTCAAACTCTCTAATGAAACTGAAAGGGAAGCAATTCTCCTGAACTCATTCCTGGAAGCAAGTATTACCCTAATACCAAAACCAGAGAAAGACCCAACCAAAAAACAGGACTACAGGCCAATCACCCTAATGAACATAGATGCAAAAAACCCTCAATAAAATACTGGCAAACAGAATGCAAGTCATCAAGATTATACACCACAACCAAATGAGATTCACCCCAGGAATGCAGGGATGGTTCAAAATATGCAAATCAATAAATGTAATACACCCTATCAACAGAGCCAAAGATAAGAATCACATGATCATCTCAATAGATGCAGAAAAAGCTTCTGATAAAGTCTAACATTCATTCATGATAAGAACCCTATGGAAAATCGGAATAGATGGTCTTTACCTCAATCTGATAAAAGCCACCTATGACAAACCAACAGCCAGCACCATATTAAATGGTCAAAAATAGAAAGCCTTCACTCTAAAATCAGAAATAAGATGAGGCTGTCCACTATCACCACTCCTATTCAATATAGTGCTGGAAACATTAGCTAGAGCAATTGGTAAGAGAAAGGATAGGAAAGGAAGAATTTAAATTATCATTATTTGCAGATGACATGATACTTTACATAGAAGACCCCAAAAACTCCATTGAAAGAATTCTAGATGTAATAACCAAATTCAGTAACGTAGCTGGATACAAAGACAATACTCAAAAATCAATAGTATTCCTGTATACAAACAACAAACTCACTGAGAGAGAAATAAAAGAAACCACACCCTTCACAACAGAATCCAAAAAATGAAATACTTAGGAATCAATCTAACAAAGGAAGCAAAAATCTATTCAGTGAAAATTACACTACTCAGAAAAAAGAAATTAAAGAGATCTCAGAAAATGGAAAGACATTCCTTGTTCATGGATAGGAAGAACAAATATTGTGAAAATGGCTATTTTCCCAAAATTGTTATACAAATTTAAAGCAATTCCAATCAAAATACCATTAGTATATCTCACAGATCATGAACAAAAATCAAACTGCACAGGGAATACTTCCCAGAATCAACAACTAAGATCTTGACTTATTAAAAAGTTTTTGCATGTCAAAAGAAATCTCCAACAGAGTGAAAAAAAACCCCACAAATTGAGAAAAAATCTTGGTCAACTGTTCCTCAGACAAAGGACTTCTACCTAGAACATATAAAGAATTAAAAAAATCAGGGCCCCAAAATTCAAAGACCCAATCCAAAAATGGGCATCTGAGATGAATACACACTTCTCAGCTAAAGAAATATAAATGGCAAATAAATACATGAAAAAATGTTCAGCATCATTGGTCATTAAGAGAAATACAAATCAAAACAACACTGAGATTCCATCTCACTCCACAAAGAATGGCCAAGATCAAGAAAACCACCAATAACAAATGCTGGAGAGGCTGTGGGGAGAAAGGAACCCTTATTCACTGTTGGTGGGAGTGTAGACTGGTACAACCACTGTGGAAATCAGTCTAGAGGTCCCTCAAAAAGCTGGGATTGGAAGTCCCATTTGACCTAGCTATTCCGCTTCTGGACATATTCCCAGAAGAACTGAAAACATACCACAGCGATAAATGTGCACCCATGTTTATAGCAGCACAATTTGTAATAGCCAAATCTTAGAAACAACCCAAATGCCCATCAACTGAGGAATGGATAAAAAAAGATGTGGTATTTTTATGTAATACAGTACTACTCAGTTGTAAAGAAGGATCACACTGAGGCTTTTATAGGTAAATGGATGCAACTTGAGACCATACTCATAAGTGAAATAAATCAAACCGACATGTAAACACTGTATTGTCTTCCTAGTGTAAGAAACTGAAAGAGTAAATAAGATACAAAATCTTCAATAAACATTGTGAAAGGGTAAGAAACTGCTCAAAGGAGAAAAAATAACAGGGAAAAGGAGAAAAGGAAGGGGGGAAAAAAGACATAAATTTGTACATATACACTTAAGATAGCTAAGATGACTGTACTACTAATTCTATTCTTGGAACAAAACAGTTAACATTCACAGAATTAGATCAATTTTGCATGTCTGTATCTAGTAATCTGAGTAACTCTTTTGAAGATAACTATACAAAATAACAACCTTTGTTATGTTCCTACCACCTTGTTTTGAAAGCCTATACTGTTATTGTTTTGGGTTCTCTGTTGTTATTTGTCTCTCCTGTTTCTTGTTTTTGTGTTTTGTTTTGTTATTCCCTCTAACACAGAAAGGATAGATGTACATGCATAGGTTTATACATGCCTAGAACTTCTGAACTTCTAAAGAGTTTACAAGAACTGATTTTATTATGTGTGATGGTATGAACAGCTTCTTTGAAGAAAACAAGACATTTTGATAGCAATTGCTGATTTCTTATCATCATGTTTTGAAGTCCAATAATGCTTTCATTAATTTTTTAGATGGGTTTTAGTCTGTTTTCTATTATTTGATTGCAATATGTGAGAAGGTACAGATAGCTATTTTCAAGAAAACAAGACACATTATGGTAGCCATTGTTGATTTCTTATTGTCTGGTTTTGAAGGCCTGTAAAGCTTTCATTTTTTTGTTTTGATTGGCTTTACACTATTTTGTTTTGCTTCAATTTATTGTGTGTGAGGTTAAGAACAACTATTTCAAAGAAAACAAGACACTATGGTAGCCACTGTTGATTTCCTGTTGTCTTATTTGAAGTTGTGTTGCTTGCATTGTTCGGTTCTGATCTGCTTTGTTCTGTTTTGTTTTATTCTCTTTAATATAAAAAAAAACTTGATAAAGGAAGAGAAATATAGAGTAGGATACAGCACATTCCAAAGTTCTAAGCCTAGTACAACAAAAATAAGTTTTTAAGCAACCACCTTTGTGAAGAAGATAACATAGCAGTAAAAATGTCTATTACCATTGAGTACAGTACTAAGTAAAACAAAAAGAGCAGAAAAGATGGCAAAATATTCTCAGAAAGAATTCTTCCTTCCTTTTATAACTCTATGAGACCTAACAGGAAATAGGAATTTCTATTTGATCTAGAAGTTGACCAGTTAACCATTTAATATACATGTTAGGCATAATTCAAAAACCTATCTTAGTAGCAAGCGAAGTACCAACTATAAGAAAAGGTGGGGGGTAGGGGAAAGAAAGCCAGAAAGCGAATAAGCAAGCTGGCCAGACAGAAAGAATGGAAGAAAAGGTGGCAAGCAGGTAGGCAAGTCAAAAGGTTGTCTGTTTTTCCCACTGTCAATTATTCAAAATGTTTCAAGAGACATACATACAACTTTATTAATTAGCACCATAATTATTTACTGTTATTCTGACTTGAATGAATTAAAGTTTAACAATTAACTGATTCTCTTCCTCTTTATTTTGTCAAGTACTTTCTAATCATAGGAATTTTAAGTATAATTATTTCTCTTTCTTTATTAAATTTAAAAAATCATCCCCCATTCCTTTTAACAGTTGGTTTGTTACAGACAAATGAGATAATTATTCACATATCCACATTTAAGAAATGAAAGAAGTAAAATCCACATAAGGCTTATTTCTTTCTGTCTTAAGTCATTTTCCCTTTCTTTCTGAAGAAAAAAATGTCAAAAATTTGTCAGAGGAAGTAATTTGCAGCTCCTTTTGGCTTTCTCAGATTATTCAAGTACTGTCTTAGCTATAAATGGCAGTCTCCACTCTGAGTGAAGAAATGGAAACTCACCTGCTCCATTACATCTATTCGTTATCTCACTCTTTTCTAGCATTGCTCTTGGTCTTCCATGAAAGAGGCATTCTATTCTTTCAGACCCAATAAGTAGCA
This sequence comes from Cuniculus paca, assembly GCA_004365215.1. Taxonomy (NCBI): domain Eukaryota; kingdom Metazoa; phylum Chordata; class Mammalia; order Rodentia; family Cuniculidae; genus Cuniculus; species Cuniculus paca. The sequence continues at coordinate 28,864 of RJWT010000379.1, forward strand.
AAAAACTGTCGAAAGAAATCTCAAGAAGAAGCCCCATCTTCTAAAAAAGATGCTGGGTTTATGGAAAAGATCTATTTTTGTACCTTCAGAGTTTTATATTCCTTCATAAAGAATTCCATCACTAAGTTAATGCAGAAATGTTACATATTTCTAATTTAATGTATCTGCATATAAGAAAGTCTACAGCTAAATTATGTGAAATCTTGGCTCTGTCCTAAGAGACACTACCTGAACATCACAATTCCAAATGATTCGCAACTCACCCAAAGCAAGCACCTCAAGGTTTGTACTGTAATTTCTGTTCCTGAAACTGACCTCTGTCCATTTTTCTATTTGGTACTGCCTCTTCTGTTTTACTACATGCTTTAGAATTAGTATGATAGTCCTATTTTTTTTTCCTTTTTGGTACAAATATCTTACAATATACATTAGTACTTTCTGGACTAGTTTGCTACATTTTATAGTTTCTATAGATTTTCATGCAGCAAATAGAAAGGTATACTCAAAGGTATCATAAAATACTATGAATAATAAGCCATCTCATTTGCTCTTTTAGAGAAAGCACAGTACCTCCACACCAACATTGTGAATTATACCTTCAGTGTGAGCCCTAGTGATTTAGGCAGGAGGACAGGTGCATGGTATACCTTCCCCCTCTGTAAAATAGAAGGATGACTGTACAGTAAGAGGCAGAAAAAGAGAATTAGTGTAATTGAATCTCATTTTAAAGAAAAAATATACAAAGAACCATAACACTGCTTTTCTTATAACTGTTAATGTCGCTAAATCCCTTAGATGGACATATTTTCCACTACCATATATATAGATTTTTCTTAGTCACTATGTTCCAAATATTAATGTCAAGGCTTGCTCATCCTCTTTTCACTGCTATGGTATCTCTTCTCTCTTCCTTTGCCCGTTTCCTGAACTTTAACTACCACATGATTCCCAAGGATACAATTCGTTTCCTAAATTCTAAATCCATATATTGAACAGTTTGCTTAGATCTGTCTCCACAGGCACCTCAAGCTCAATATAACCTGTAACTGAATTTATTATTTACTCTGCCATCCACTTTTAAAATTGCTCTCTATTCTAGTTAAAATGTTGCCATTATCCCAAGTATTTAGGGGTAATCTTAAAATCCTTCATTTTATTATAAGCCCATCTGTTAAATTTCCCCAATTCAAGCCCTCTTCGAATTTCATGTAGACTATCTTAACTTGCCTCCCTACAGGCTTCCTAGCTTCCAGTATTTTACTACTACTTTTATTACATACACCACACAACAGAATTTTCTAAAGCAATACTAATCCTTCAATTGTTTTACCAAATCTGTAAGATAAAGCCCTAATATTTCTAAGATGCTATTTTCTGTCCCCACACTGAAACGGCCCTGACCTACTTTTTAACTTTATATTCCTCAGCTTCTGGTTCTTCCCAAAATTTTTGCTGTTAATGCTTTTTCATACTTCTATACATTTCAGCAAACTGTGCTACTGAAAAGCAAACCCTTCTCCTATATTCTCTCATACCTACCTTTCAGGACTTATAAGACACATCCTCCCGAGGCTTAACTATGTTTTCAAATAAATGCTGGTAACACGACTCTTATACTCTCATCTATACCTTGCTCTTTTGTCTATCATTTCAAACCAATATACTAAATACTATTTACAATTGATTCTACTTCATCTGTCTCCTACACTGACTGTATTAAAAGGTCCTTGAGAACAGGATCTCCTAAGTTATATGATTGATGAAAATAACAAGGTTAACATTTAATAAGCATTTATTACGTGTTGTGTGCTGTTTTAAGTACCTTTATTTCTACTAGCTCATTTAAATCATTATGACAACTTTCAGAAATTGGTGTTACCATCATTTCCAATTTACACATGTGAACACAAAAGCATAGAGATTAAGTAATTTATTCAAGATCATGAAAATAATGAAAAGCAAAGCCAGAAGTCTATCCCACGTAATATGGTCTCTAGGGAAATATGAATAAATTAATCATCTAATCCCCAGCATCAAAGATAGTACCTGCTATATATAAAGTTACAACAAATATTTCTTAAAGTTCCTCTAGAATATTCTATATATAATCCAATTTGAAAACACTTTTTCATGACTCTTCCTTGAGAAAACTGATTTAATGCTAGGGTAAGGTCATAAATTGTGCAAAATGTTTGACATTTTGTATCCCCACACTACTAAGCTGAGTACTTTCCTATAGAAATATACTATTCACAAAGAGGGTAATAAAAATACTATAACTGGTATGCTGGAACTATAGCTCAGGGTTAGAGCACTTGCCTAGCACTTCCCCCTCCCAATGTAACTGATTGAATTAAATTTTATTTAGAGAACACTTCATACTCCACATTTTATTCAGTGTTATTTGGATTCCTCTAATGTTGGGGTCTCTAAAGCTTCTCATTAGTACTCTGTGTCACTCACAAAACTATTTAGTATTGTCAGGTATGTGGCTCAGTAACACAGCACTTGGTTAGTGTGCACAAGGCACTGGGTTCAATACCCAGCACTGCCAAAAAAATTTTTTTAGTATTGTAACGTATAGGAATTTAAAATATTTGCTGTAGCCAGATACATTTCTGTTCCATTCTATAGGAATACAACACTGAAGTGGGGCATTGTTGCACAGGCCTGGAGTCTCAGCTTCTCAGGAGGCTGTGGCAGGAGGATTGCTTGCGACCAGGAGTTCAAGACTAGCATGGACAACATACTGCAATCTCATCTCGAAACAAAAACAAACTTTAAAAGAAAAAAGTATGAGTATTTAATTTTTAGATTTACCAATTTTAGCACTTGATCTAGCCATCCCTATCCTAACACTATCGGACACCATTATCTCTAACTGTATCCTGACCATAGGGATCTTATTTTTGTTGCTTCATTATACTGATCTTTCTGCTCGGAGTCCTGCTTTTAACCCAGATCTTCACATGCTTAACTATTACTTGTTAATTTTCTGGTCTTAACTGCAACATCACCTCAAAAGGCCTTGTTTTACTTTCAAATCTATAGCAGTAGCCCCACAGCCACATTCTCTCTAAAGATACACCAAACACTGGTAAGTATATTACTATTTTTTCATAGCTTTAATCACTAAGTAAACTTATCTTAATTTTTATCCATTTGTTTATCTTCCTAGAAAATAAGACCCATTATTGGATCTTATTGTATAGATCTCAAATGCTTGATACTGTGCCTGGCACATAGCACACAATGAATATTATTAAAAAATACCTAAATGTTAAGAGTATTGGCAGTACTACTGTTCTACTACAGTTTTGATACATGAAATCCATTAAAACCAATGCTTTTTAAAATTCTAAGACCTGTAAGATATCTTAATTATCTTGTTTCACAAAAAAATATTTAATAATATCAAAGTCATATACAAAAAAATTTTTTAAATATGTAAATAAATCAAAAGTCAATAAGCACAATAATGTAAATACTCTGGAGTAGGCTAAAGCAGGAAGACTGCAAGTTTGAGCCTAGCCTGGGCAACTTACCAACTTAGCCAGACCCTGTCTAAAAATAAATGAAAAAGCAAAAGACAGAAAATATGAAACGGGCGATAGATCTTTTGCAAATGAAAAGGGAAACAGGAGATGGAGAGAAAGGGGACATAAAAAGAATTAAGATGCCCTTACAATGTATGTAATCATTATGCATTGCAAACCTATTCTAAATAAAGGCATTGAATGTCTAAAGTAAAAAACATTTTTTAAAAATAAATAAAATGACTGGAGATACACCTCACTCAGTGCTAAGGTCCTGGCTTCAACTCCCAGTACAACCAAAACAAACAGAAAAGTCGTAAGATGAGTTTAAAAGTTAAATCTGACTGTATTTCCAGCAATCAGAGCCAATAAGAAGAGACAAAAGTAACGGAATTCTAAAGAGAAACAGAAATATTATTTCCTCAATTAAGTTTTGATTACAAGTATGTCAGTGTTGGTTCTTAAACTAGACAATATCAAAATTCAGTGCCTCTATCATGAATTTTGTTAAAACATGAAGTTTACCATGACTTTTTTTTTGTTGTTTTGTTTTTTAAACAAGCATCATGCTCTTCTCTTTTCACAGGTTCTACATCTAGGTACCAAGTCAAGGATTATGTAACTGAAATAAGAGTCAATGCAGATAGTTAGCAAGTGACAAGATATGCAAGCAGTCACAGTTTTAGATTCTGTCATTTGTAAACATCTCGTCAAGAAGTTTATATTTCCCGCAATACTGATGAAACTGAGAAAAACTATATTTTGACCAGAAGTTCTGTAACAAATATCAGATATGGGAATGTAGCTCGGGGATAAAGTACTTCCTAGCATGCACAAGGCCCTGTGTTTGACCTTCAGCATCACTAAATAAATATCTGAAAAATCAGGCACACTGAAAGGATTATTTCTTCCTCATTATTCTTATACTTGTGTCTGGTATGGTTTGAAACACCGAAGCAGAGGCCAGTCAGTAGAACTCAATAATTATGATGTAGTTCTACAAACAAAAAGGTCAGGAAAAAAAAAAGTAAAAACAATGAAAAAATAACAAAACAGACCATCAAATACACTTTGACAGTAAGACAAACATTCAACACGGAATACTTTATCAACCTTAGAGTAGGTTTCTACAACATTGGCAAAAACAGCAGCTGGCAATGTAAAAATCTCACAAATAGACAAAGGTGGGGTTTGCCTTTGAATGAGGGTCTCTGAGAGTCTAATAAAAATGAGGACTTTCTCTTACCAGAAAAGTGTGTATCAAAGTGTTCAAAATTGCTTATTCCTAAATACATGTCACAAAAGAAAGCAACTATTTGAAGAACAAATTAAGATGCACCAGCACTGAAAAACCTGCTGAATTACTATTTTCACCGATTTTAGAGAATCTATACCCCTGAAAGAGAAACTGCTGAGGCAGTTGTGGGGAATCCAAACTATAGCTATTTTTCAAGAATTTAACCTAGCCTTTATACTATTTAAAAATTAGTTTTATTTTCATTAGGGAAAACAAAACAAAAATCAAGAGATAGTATTAGTTCTGCAAAATGTTATATAATCACTCGGTTCTTTTTCAAATTTCTCTAGTGTCTAGAAAGGCTTTGTTAAATCAAAAGGTTAAACAATGTGGTCTTTTTTCTTATCTCAAAAATTAACAAATGGCAGGAAGAGATCCAGAAGAACTTGGATTAATAGTTTTCATTTGCTTAGGGGAAGAAAGTAACCACATTTATTTTAAAAAGCCATTTGTAAACTTTGGTTTACAAATACATCATGCTATCCCAAACTGTGGTTGGCAAAATTATAATTAGAGAAGGATTATACTACCAACATCTTTTTATGAATTCTAAAAAAGAAAAAGCTAAATAAAACACACAAAAATATGAAGGATTCTGTAATAATGCAATTTTTTTTCTCGAAAATGCAACCATAAAACACAGGTATTAACCTATGAATAAATTATAATTCTCAAATAACCTTTCACCTCAGAACTAAGAAAGCTGGGCGTTCTACTGTGAATTCGCATTTCTAAAAACCAAAAGAAAATTTGGTCGATGACTCCACACAGCTTACAATCTCTTAACAATCCTGTAGCATGAACAGAAACAAGCAAATATAATCAAGCAGAAAAGAGAACACATGAGGTACTAAGTACACCTAATGCATTGATGTTTTCTTTTTTCATTTAAAAAATGTGAAGTATAATTTACATGCATTACAATTCACACATCTTGCATATTTGATTGACTTTTGGTAACCGTACATTAACATCAATTAACAACTATCAGCCAAAAAATCATTGCTCCAGAAAGTTCCCACATGCATATTTCTAGTCATTCTTCCCTTTAACTTCTTTTATCATGTATTTCTTTGCACATAATTGGAATCATAATTATAATACATGTCTGGCTTCTTAAAGTTTTTGAGAGTTACTCATACAGCAGTAATTTATTTATTGTAGAGTAGTATTCCTCTTTATGACTACTATAATTGATTACTTTTACTGTAGGGCATTTGGGTTGTTTCCAGCTGAGGTAATAAATATTAAGAGGAGGGCCGGAGATTTAGCTCAGTGGCATAAGCGCTTGCCTGGCAAGTGGGAGGTTGCGAGTTCAATCCCTGGTGCTCCAAAAAAAAAAAAAAAAAAAAAATAGTGGCTGCTTTTTCAGAAAGGAAGGAAGGAAGAAAGAAAGATTAAGAGACTGTATATTCTAATAAAATATGAATGAACATCATTGTAAAGATCTTCTTTAAGTCCACATTTTCCAATTCCACTGCTAGGTTATACAGTAGGTAATTATTTTGAAAATATTAAACAGTTCTCTGAAGTAGTTACTATTCATACTCGCACCAGCAATATATAGCAGCTCTAAATCCTCCATAACACGTTTTGTTTTTAAGGTCTTACCTCACCATTCTGGGTGCTAGAGACACTAGGAAACAGGTCACCTATTCTCATAAAGCTTAACATCTAAAGGGCTCATTCATTCAAGGTGTCCACAACTGACATTTAACTTAAATCTGCATAAATTCTTGACCAAAAAGGAAGAAAAAGAGAAGTGTTCTACAAAAAGGAAAGTACACATAAAGGGTTAAAAGATGTGCATAGACTATTTTCATAATGCTAATAGAAAATAAAGCTAAAACAAGTCTTGTTGATAGAACTATGCTTTTTTTAGCTTTCAGTTACTGTAACAAAACACCTGAGATAACCAACAAGAAGCTTATTTTGTCTCATGGTTTCAGTCCACGGTTGGTGAAACTTGCTGCTTTTAGGCCGGAGGGGAAGGGCAGCATACATGGCAGGAGTGTGTGGCACAGCAAACCTGCTCCCCTCATGGCAGTAAACCAACAGGAAAAAAGGGACAAATTTCCACTATTCTCTTCAAGGGCATAACTCCAACAATGAGAAGACCCCTTCCAACTATTAAAATTTCCATTACTATTTCCTAATAGTGCTAAGTTGGGGACTGAGCCTTTAAAACATGGGCCTTTGGGGGACACTTATGATCTAAACTATAGCCCTCTACACTTGGCTCCGAAAAGTACACGCCCATCTCACCATATGAAATGCACTGGGTACTCCCCCAAGAGCCCTCAAAATTCTATCACTGCTCAAAAGCCCCAGTCTAAAGTCTCTTTAAAAACTCAAAGCAAATTCAGTCATGAGTCTCTTAATAAAAGAACAAATTACCATATCTCTCCCCAAAAAAGACTGGTCTTATATCAATTTTTGCTCTAAAAGATGCAATAGAGCTTATTTTCAGGGAATGTCTTATTTTTCCCACGTGCAACAATCTATATTTATTCATGTACAATAATCCACATTTACTCATCTATTCATGTACAAAAAAATCTGTATTTATTCAAATACGATCATGCCATCTTCTTCTGAAACATCATCATAACTCTCCACACCCAAATTCCAGCCTGAATTTCTTGCAACTCCATTTCCTGTAGAACTGACCCCAATCTCTCATGTGTGCAAGAGCACTCCTTAAATGAACACTTCTTGTTCACGTAGCCTGCTTGGAATACACTGCCAACACAGCTGTCAGGGATTTTATGCCACGAATTTTTTTACCCAAATCAAGACCTCTTGCAGGCCAGGCTTCACAAAATTTCCATTAAATCAAATGTTAATTGAAGACTTACAAGGCAGAAGTGGCAACAAAAATGATGACAGTTAGAATGATGGCCCACACAAAAATGATGAAAAAACTGCTGGCACCAAAATTTAGAAAATGTTTCTTTGTTTCACACAGTGCATTAAGCACATCCATTACAACACATGATTCATATTAGACATAACCATGTCTGTTCATTGTCAAGTACACACGTTATTGGTGCATTACATCTGTACTCTGGTCATGTAGCAGTACACCTCAAGTTCATCTGTTTTCATAGGTGTTTACCTTTCTTCCAAGGGCACCTGCTTGGGTATTTAACAAATGCTTAGTTATAATTTGCATTATCATTTAAGTATTAGTGTCAATTTTACTTATATTGAATTATATTTTATTATTTTATAATTCAGTATGTCCATTGTGTGTCAAAATGGATGGACTAAATGCAAAATGCATTCATCTGGCTCGGGATCTTAATTTTGGGGATAAGGCTTATGAGTATTCTGAAAAATCATGCTAGAACTTATTTTCTGGTTAGTCTTATTTCCAGGAAATATAGCTCAAGACACAACAGCAAAAAATAAACATTCCTATAATTAAGAGGAACAGGAGATAGAAAGAAGGGACGGAACCAAAATAACTCAGCCCTCCTTGTTGGATAAATATAAAGTCCTAAGTGTCCACTTCTAGCATCTAAACATTAAATCCTAAGATTGGCAATATTAAACCCCAAGTCTCCATTTCTAGTATCTTAAAACACATGTGGCAAGATGTAAACTCTGAAGGGACTGGGAAACCCTGGCTCTACTGCTTTGCTGGTTGCACCCACCATGGTCACAGTCTTAGGTCAGCTCTGCATGCTGCCTGCAGCTTCCCTCAGGAGGTTGTCCACGTTCCTTTCTTTTTGGTGTCTCCACTGAAGCTCTGGCTTCACTCTCACACAATGTTTCAGAGACTCTAATTCTGCCACATACTGCCTAGCCTCGCAGGTCTTCCTCTGAAATCTTGGTGGAAGCCTCCATAACCCCGTAACTCTTGCTTTCTGCATGTCTGCAAAACCAGCATCATGTGGACATGTATGACACCAAAGATCGCCACCAATGCTAGCTATACTTGGGCCTACCTGGACCACAGCTGCAGCTGTCTACAAGTGCCTGGATGGCTTAAGTGGTCCAAGTTGGGCAGGGGACTGGGGCTTTCTTCTCAAAAGACTTTGAAATAAATTTTCATTTTTATACTGGTTAGCTTGTGAAGACTATGGCCTTAAAGAATTTCTGATTGCTGCTAGTCATCCTTCCTCCAGCCTCTAGGCAAACTTGACTCCTTTTTAACAGTGCTAATCTCTTGCAACTATACCCGCTTTATACATGCTTTTTGCCTGGTCAAACTGCAGATTTCCAAATCTTTCCAGTCTGCTCTTCTATGCTTCTGAGTCTCACTGTAAATTTGGCTAAAACAACCAGAAATACCTAGGTTGCTGTTTGAATGCTGTGTTCCCTTGAAATTTCCCCTGGCAGATAAACTTGAAACTCTACCTCCCACAAATAAGGGCGTGGACAAAATGTCTCCAAATTCTTTGCTCTGATGTAACTCCAATTCCAATAGAACCCTCACTTCCATCTGAAACTTCATCAGCCTGGCCTTTATCGTCCCCATTTTTATCAGCATTCTGATCTCAAGGCCCCATAAGAACTGCTCAGTAAGCTCTGCTTATAGCTTTCTAGGCTTTCTCTAGTTCACTCCTCTGAACTTTACCACACTCTTCCCATGAACCAATTCCAAAGGTGTCTATCAGGTGTAGTCACAGCAATGATTCCGTTTCTCAGTACCTTTTTTTTTTGTACCAGGGATCAAACTCATGAACTTGCACTTGCCAAGCAGGTGTGTATGCCACTGAGCTAAATCCCTGGCCCTAGTACCTATTTTCAAGGCATTCCTCAATCTAGTCAAGTCAGCAACCAAATTATCACAGAAAGCAATGTAGAAGCACACATTTTAAAAGACTGAGTAAATCCTGAAAAAGTACTTATATTTAATTAAATCCTATCATATGCACTCATTGTACCATGTGCCTTTTAAATTATTAGTTATTATTATTTTTTGGTAGTGCTGGGGATTGAACCCAGGGCCTTCTGCATGCAAGGCAAGAACTTTTCCACTGTCTTAGTATCTTTTTATAGTATGTGTTATCCCAAGTTCTAATATTCCTTTTATAGTATGTGTTGTTCTTAACATGTTGCAAGTCTTATCTTCTCCACTAGACTAGAATGCCTGTTTGGTCCATGCCATTGTATCCACAGCACCTAGCACATAAGAGATACTCAAATTGTTACCTAAGAAACATTTAGTGGTTTAAAACAACAGAACTAATTATTCATGGGCCAGAAGATAAGACATAGTTTAGCTACAACCTCTGTTCAGGATTTCACAAGGCTACAATCAAGGTGTCAACCAGTTAAGTTCTGAGGGAAGAATCCACTTCTGTGCTCACGATACTGGCAGAACAGATTTCCTTGAGCACAGGACTGAATGTCCTAGTCTCTTACCGACTTTGATGACAACATGTGTTGTAGTCAGGAGAACAATTACATACAGGTTACAAAGGAGAACAATTACATACAGGACACAGAATTTGTAACATTATTTTATGATAGTCACTTAGAGTTAAATACAAGTAAGTGCAGGAAATCTGTTCACAACAGTAAAGACCTAGAAAATCCAGGCAAGGGTCTGGATCCCACAGCAGTGTCCTGCATGAGTCCAGCATGAGTCCAGCTGAAGACCTACAGCCCATGACAATGTCCCCCATGAGTCCGACTGGAGGCCTATAGCCCACAACAATGATTCATGCAAGTCTATTTTATGGATCTGTGCTGGGAAGGCCAAAGGTCAGCGGTGGAAGCTAGAAAGTCTAAGCCAGGAGGGTGAAGGATCTGTGCCACTAGGTTGAGGGTTCTACAGTGGAGCCAAGAAGCAATGCTCAAGGACCAGGGATACCTGAAAAGTACCACAGCCATCCTCAGCGACAATGAGGTCCCCAGCTCCTCCAATGATGAGAACAGCCAAGTACATATAAGGAAGCCAGCATGATAAATTTCTCCTGGAGATTAATGGCACACACCTTCCCCTCTAGAGCCACGAAGTGATGCTCAAAGTAAGCACCAAAGCTCCCCCAAAGTGAACCGTAGCCATTCTCAGTAACAAGGTCCTGAGCTCCTCTGATGATAACAGCCAAGTTCATATCAGGGGAGCCAGCATGACAAGCTCCTCCAGAAGAACCAAGGGCTCCAAATAACAACACCACTTACGAGAACTCACAATGCTACACTCCTCCTCTTTTTTTTTCCCATGTCTCTTTTATGCAGGCAACTTTCCTCAGGTGGGCCATCTACACTCAGCACCATGCTGATTCAATTCAGCTGGTGTTAAGTTGACCACCAGTTTTTTAATGCATAACAACATGTATCCAATCTATTAAGAGGTAAAGCTATTAGTGCCACCAAAAAAAATGGCCAATCCTGGACGTAATAAATGCATAACAAAATCAGAAAATAAGGAAATTTAAAACGTAAAATTCAACGAAGAGTGAATAAAAGAAAAGGTTTTCTGTCCTTTCTCCTTTACCCTTATACTAGGCCTTCTCAACGTATACACAAGGTACCAAATATTTCTTAAAATTAAATCCTACTAGTTGACAGACTTTATACAAACACCCCAAATTCAGTAATCGGTGGGGGTTATGAACAACAAAAGTAACTAAACGCAGCATTTCAACCTGCCTTTTATTATTCCTGCCATCTAGTGGTAAAATCAAAATTGAAAGTATGCCAGACTGACCAGTTATATTACTGGGGAAAGAGAATGTAGGGACTACAAAAATTAAAATAATCTAAATTCAATTTCACCAAGTGATATACATAAACACTCTCTGGGTAATTAAACACATAGTCAATTTTTATTTATTTACTGCACTACTGTGCTGAGCAACATCCTAGTCCATTTTATTTTGAAACAGGGTCTCATCAAGAGTAGTCCAGAATTTGTGATCCTCCTGCCTCAGCTTTCCAAATAGCTGAGATTATAGGCATCCATCACTAGGCCTGGCTCAGCACCAATTTTTATAGCAAAGTATGGAAACTCCCGTGAGGCTATGTTCAAACATATTAGGATTATAGTTTCACATCAATGTCTAAGCAATAATAGCAAAACAGAAATACAAAATATAAAAGATTACTAATAATACATGAAGAAGAACTGTTCTTTTACTATGTCATTGTCACTAGGTCAATTCTGAAGGGAAAGACTTGCAAATACATAGACCATTATATGTAAGCAGCAGCAACTGGTCCTTAAGGCTCAGTAACCCCTACACACAACTGGTGGGGAGGACATTCTGACTGAAGATCATCCTAAGTAGAAAACATGTACTTATCATATAGACAATCTGTTTACTTTTTAGCAAAACAGGAGAAAAAGTTATTAAAAGGTTGAAAGTTTCTTGCATTTAGAGGTATGTACTTTGACTCAATACCTTCTCAGTGAAAGTGAAAAATACAATCAAGAAGATACTAGAACAAAACTTCTTCCCAATACATATTAACCAACCTACCTATTTTAGTCCCATCTCTTAATTTCTACTTTGACCATGACAACTCACAATTTTCATCAATATTCATTTTAAAAAGGTCTATTCTGCTTTATAAAGGACATTTAATAAACTGGAAAAAAATAAGCTGGCAAAAAAAAAATCACATCAAAATAAGATGCAGATACACTATTTTAATGCCACTCAAAAAAATCTGAAAAATTCTAATCACATATTTTCGTTTAGCTAAGTCCAATATAGACTAAAATCCAAAAAAAACTAGAAGGCCAAGTACTTGAGCCTTTCTCTCTAAATAACACATTAATACTGTATATTAAATATACTGTATATTTAAGTCAGATGCATATATTCATGTTATATGGAAAAACTGATGTTGCATTTAATTTTATCGTATTATCTAATGTATTAGACATATGTAAATAGGACTGTTATATAAGTAGGACTTTCATGTAATAATTACGTATATTATAATACATATGTAGACTCACATAATATGTGCAAATCTGGGCATATTCATACGCTGTAGAAGTAACAAGCATCATCTATAGTAAAAATATCCATCACCAACAACTTGTGATGAAAAAGTTAACGTCTTTTAGCCAACTAGTAAGCTCAAAAGTAAAATGAACAATAGTCTGCAGGGAATACTCCAGGACACTGATGCTGACCGAACCTTCTAGAAACCTCAATGATAATAAACAACTAGCTATGGCATGCATATCACAGGTTCACCACTACTGCTCTAGGGGTTGAGAAGCAACAACAAGGGATAACCTAAAAGAAAGCAATCATTTAAAACAACAATATACACTGGCTGCCTCTGAACATATTTAATTTTCAAGAATTAAGGGAAGGGATATTCATAAGCTGACAAATTACTAAATATTAAACTGTCATAATACATACTAAACTTAGCCATCAAGACAAATCATGAGGGATACTGCAACAGGTAATCATCTGAAAAAATATATGCTATTACAATGCGGATGTACTTCCTGTTCATAATGCAGTAATTCAAACAAAAGAATAAAAAGATTTTAAGCCTGCAAGGCTCTAAATCCTAGTTGTAGCCCTACAACTTGGGACAAAGTCACCTAACTTCACTAGGCCTTAGGTTCACTTATCAAATAAACTAGACCAGCCTCTCAAATCAGTTACATGGAACATTACTATAGTTTGTGTTTCCCCCAAACTGTGTGTGAGATATTTAATCTTCAACGCAACAGTGTTCAGAGGTGTTTAGCTCATGAGAGCTATGCATGCCCTCATGGATGGATCAATATCATTATCAAGGGGTGGGCTTGTTATAAAATAATTTGTCTCCCACACATGTATGTGCACATGTGTAATTGTGTGTGTGCCTCAGTCTGTGACTGTTGGGAGCTCTGAGCTAGTGAAATGGACTACTTTCATACCTGTGGAGTCCAAGGCACTGAGGCTCAAGGAACGCTCCAAGGGAAAGGAGCACCTAAAGAACGCCCTGAGGGCATGGAGTGCCAGAGGCGAACAGGTGTTCCAGCCCTGAGGGGCATATGTAAGAAACTAGCTAGTTAAGCAAAGGGGCATCATATGACAAATGTATACATAAAGGTATTGTGGTGGTTGAGCAGTCTCTTCCCCCCATTGGGAGGAAGGGCTCCACCTGGCCCCACTTTTCTGTCTCTATCTTTATTTTCTTCATCCTCTTGTTGTCCCCCACCGAACTCAGCTCTCACGGATGCAACATTTGACATGCATGTTCTGTCTTGGTGTTCTACCTTCCACCATGGGCTACTACAGCAAGAAAGGTCTTCACCAGATGCAGGCCCCTTGACTTTGGACTTCCCAGACTCCAGAACTGTAGAAAATACATCTCTGCTCTTTATAAATTACTCGGTCTTATGCATTGTTATAGCAGCATAAAAGATGAAGACAAATACTAATTTAAATGAACTAGTATAGTGATTTTTAAATACAGAAAATATTTTACGCAAATTAAGTTTACTGACAAACTTCTCTGCCTATAACATGCTAATGTATATAGTAAAGCAACAAGAAAGAATGGCAAGCCAATATTTTCAAATTTGAATTATCATAGGTTATTTTGTTCTGAACCACAAATTCCAGGACATGTGAACTGCAGTGTGCATTTTGGCAAGCATTCTAAAGATTATTTTTAAGTTCTTTTCCAGGTGTGAAGTTTATTCCATACCCCACACAAGCAAAAGCTATCCAATTTCTTCTTCAAACAGAAAATATCAGCAAACATACTAACAAAGTGAAAAGAACAATAAATCAACTTTCTTTCCCTTTTTCAAAGGTATTAAGGCAGAAGTGATTAGAAATGCTTAACTATATATATGAAAGCTTCAGAATCCTTAATGTTTTCAAAGTAACTTTAATGATTTATATGAAATATATAGTAAGCTCCTTGGAGATCAGCATGTTTAATATACTCTATTTTACAACCTATTTATAGAATTACAATTACACTCACTGAGTTTTTGTTCGGTAGTACAGGGATTAAGTCCACGGCCTCACACATAGTACAAGCACTCTACCACTGCACTTTTGATAACAAAATGTCACCCTAAGAATCTATTTGACTTCAACATTATATTCTTTTAACATATTAAACAGTGTATCTGCAAAACAGGGGTATAAAATATAACAGGATTGCTGCAAGGATCATTAAGCCACAGTCTGAAATAAGATATCTGCAACAAACTTAACCTAGACTTAGTGCGCGTGCACGCACACACGTGTGTACACACACACACACACAGATGTATTTCCACTAAACCAGCAAGAAAAAGATAAAACCTAATTTTAAAAACTGGCCAAAGATAGGAACAGAAGAGGTATCTTCCAGGAGAGGAGATAAACATAATTTAATAAACATATTGTGGTAGAGTTTCCAAAGATAGCCCCAAATAATGAAGTCCCTACCTGTTATACAGTATCTCCTCTGGATACTGAAATAGGCCTGTTTCTACTGTGAACACTAAAATATAGTGGAAATGTTCTACCTCAAGCCTAGCTCTTAGTTGGCCTGGCAGATTCCTGATTCATGGATCCCAGCTTCCATAGTTTGAGGCAGCCCAAGTAGTCACATGGAAGTCAAATGCCCCAGCTGAAATCCTAATGAAATTCCTGGTAAATCTCTGCTGTCCAGACATCTGGGGCATTCTAGCCCCAGGTATTTATTGAGCCTCTAGATGATTACAATCATCCCAATACCCCACCTGACACAGGAAGTAGAGTAACTTTCCACACAATTTACAGAACTGTGAAAGTGTTTTTTCTGTCACCAAGTTTTTGGATATGTATCTTTATAAACAACTGTAGCATATTATAATAAAATTTCAGCTCTAAGTGCATATTTAACAAGCATTCACATGCATTCATTAGAACATACTGTTAATGTTCATTAAAAACAGAAATCCAAATATTTCATCAACATGGAATTTATAAATGAAAGTCAAGAGAAATACACGAGTGAATACACTACTGTTTGAAGCTCCAAGTAAAGCAAAATTCTTTTTTTTGTAGTTTTTTGTTTCGTATTTTTTTGGGTTTTTTTTTTTTTTGGTCTTTTTGAGACAGGGTCTCATTATGCAGTTCAGGCTGGCCATGCGCTCACTTTGTAGCCCAGGCTGGTCTTGAACTTGCAAGGATCCTCCAGCTTCAACCTCCCGAGTGCTGGGATTATAGGTGTGCGTAACCACACCCAGTACACACTCATATATCCTACAGAGGATTTTTCCTCAGTATGGCAAAGGAATGTTAAAACTTACAATAATGGTTTCCTAGTGCTAAGAGGAAAAGTAAGGCTAAAGGAACACAGACATGAAATTGGTAATGTCCTAGTATTGCAGTTCTGTAGCTGGCAGGAGGCTCACAGGTGTTTACTATTAAATTTTATAATCACATATATAGTATACACATTTCATTTTATGCAAGTTGTAGCTTAAATGCACTTCAATTTATGAAATTATATAAATGTATATTATGTTGATTCACATCTAACAATTATTAACATCAGACACTTAATTTACACAAATTTTTTAATGTCCAGAATTTATTTTGAAAACTTTTCATATAAGAACTATTTATATTACACACTTTATTTAAATCCTATAAATTATTTTAACAACCAAAATTATCTTAAACAAGAGAAAAGATCTTTTAAATGAAGTGCCTGATTCATTTCAACAGCCTTCAAGAAATCTTTATTTGAAAAGATTTTAGTTGTTCCTCAAGCTCATTTTTCTACTTTGAACATATAATTAGCCTTTATACAGTTTTAAGACTTATTTCATCTACCTCACATATAGTTTTATTATCCTGCTCCTTCAAATCCCAGAAAGCTATGTAGCATACTAAAAGAAAAGCCTTTAGCTATGGTATACAGCAAAAATGATTTGGGAGTTAAAAAGTTACACTTCCATGGAACAAGTTTGCTAAATTTTGAAAATCAGGAACTAGTTTTATATATCCATGTATCATATTCAACAAATCTAGCTCACTATGTTTTTTAAAAGGAATATTGATAAAAATTTGTTTTGTTTCAATGCAGATTATTATAAAGTAAAACCACCTTGTCAGATTGTTTTAACATCAGTTTTAGGACTCACAGGATTATTGTTACTATTAAATGGAAAGACAGTACAATTAAAGAGCTGGCCATTTTTTTTTTGTTGTTAGGGTTCAGTTCACAGTATGAAAAGATAAAGACTATAATCCCAACACTCAGGAAGCTGAGGCAAGAGGATCACTGTTAGAGGCCAGTCTGGGCTATATAGTAAGTTCAAGGTCAGCCTGAGTTACATAGTGAAACTCTGTCACAAAACAAAATAATCTTAGTTTATTTAACTCCAAAGGTCTACTATATTCAATGATCCTCTCAGTAATTAAACATAGACAAAGCTATTTTCATTCCAAAGATACTTTAGGGCCAGGGATTTAGCTCAGTGGCATAGTGCCTGGGACGTATGAGGTTCTGAGTTCGATTCCCAGTACCAAAAAAAAAAAAGACACTTTGATGGAGACAAGCAAGTAACTGCATTCCTAATGAGTGTTTTTAACCTCTTATGGTAAAGTTTAAATATCAGTCAGGGTTGTGATGCCTTCCTAAAATGCAGCTGAATTTTTACACTGGCTTCTTAAACCGTAGCTGAATTTGCATATTAATAACCTGTAATCGTAGAATTTAATCAAGAGCTTTTAAAAGGTTTAAATTTTCTACAGAAAATCTGGAATTTGAAGAAAGTCTCAGATTTAAATTTTTCTTCAACAATGAATTTAACTCTGATGGCAGCTCATCAGTTGTTCACAAGAAACACAGCTACTAAGTAGTATGGGTTCTGTACTAATACACAGTGGGAAAATACCAAGATAGATCAAAATCATTCTGACCAGTAAATAGAAATGCCTTTGAGAGCTTTCCTTCTTTACTTAGGAATTACTTTTTAATTAAAACCTTATAAACTATAGTCACATTTCAAATATTCTGAAACATTTTCTAACACATAGTTCATACCCCAATAGATTTCAAGTTCCTACATAAAGGCCCATGACCTTTTTTCTTTACCATTTTCTGAATCAAACATTTTATTCTGGACGGTTTTTGAAATAATCTTCCTAATAGCATAATTTTTCATCTTCTTGAAGACCAAGACAGGTACTAAATCAATAAAAGAGAAAAGAAATGGAAAGAAACAAGAATGGCAGCCATGAAAGACTAGGAAAAGCAACGTAGAAAACAAATACAAGAAAACATTCAAGATTTCACAACACAAACAAAAATCTCACACACACACACACACACACACACACACACACACCCCCGGTCAACAATCTGGTATGAAAACACCAATAAACAGTTCTTTCTTAAGGATTTCCTAAATTTCTTCAGCTTAGATTTGTTTTTGGATACTTTTCCTTCTTTCAAGAGTTACCAACCATTCCCTTATGTCAATTTTAGTATATGTATGTTTTTTAAAATGATTAATAGTTGACAAAAAACATAGCTTTTAAGATGGGTTCTCCCTACGATGCCCAAGCCAGTCTAAAGTGATCCTCCCACCTCAGCATCCTGAGCAGGAGGGATCACAGGCATGTGCCACCATACCCAGCTAAAAGATTTATTTTTAAAACCAGGAACTTTGCACTTATCTGATTACCATTCCTCTCTTGAAAGAGTGGCCTCTTTTTCCCTATTCAGTTTTATATTCTTAATGTTGGCTGAAAAACTGTCTCTCTTGATCAGACTTCCTTAAAAGCAGTTGCTGGGGATTTAGCTCAGCAGCATAAGCACCTGCCTGGCAAGCACGAGGTCGTGAGTTCAATCTCCAGTACCAAAAAAGAAAAAAAACAAAACAAACAAACAAAGCCATATAGTTGTCAAGCTGGGCTTGGCAGCACATGCCCGTAATCTTAGCACTTGAAGGTAGAGGCAGAATGATAAACTTTAAAAAGGACTCGGGGTATATAGCTCAGTGTGAGGGCCCTGGATTCAATTTACCAAAAAAAAGAAAAAGTCATCAAGGTTATCTAGAGACAATATTCACTCCATCTCAAGAATTCAGCTTTGTGAGCCAGGGATGATGGTGCACACCTATAATCCCAGTACTCAGGAGGCTGAGACAGGAGGATCACTGAGTAAGGCCAGCCTAGGTTACATAGTGAGCTCAGTGCTACGCTGAACTATATAGTGAGACCCTGTTTCAAACAACAAACAGAAACAACACAGTTTAGCATTGAGATCATTGTAATCTTAAGTGAAGAGGATCCCTTCCCCATTCCTTTCTTACAGGTACTTCTGCTATTAAAGTGCAGATAATCTCAGGTAGGTAGAAAGTATAGTTAAATTATTGCTGAGCCTTAATACCGACATACTCTTCGATAAATTTGACCAATAAAATGAATCTTAAAAACATTTAACAAAAAGAACAAGATACAAAAGCCATAATTCTATTCATCTAAAGTTTAAAAAAATAGGCAAAATTAAACTGTTAGCAATTCATAAAGTTTAGCACCCCCTCCATGAGAATATGCAATGATATAATTAATTACTCTAAAAGGCGGGAGAGGTGGGGATTGGGAAATCACACAGCAAGGCCTATGAGGTGATGACGGTGATCTTGATCTGTGTAACAGTCAC
Organism: Cuniculus paca; assembly: GCA_004365215.1. Classification (NCBI taxonomy): domain Eukaryota; kingdom Metazoa; phylum Chordata; class Mammalia; order Rodentia; family Cuniculidae; genus Cuniculus; species Cuniculus paca. The sequence continues at coordinate 48,277 of RJWT010000379.1, forward strand.
ATTCTAATGTGTATTAGTTCATTCTACTGTGTATTAGATTTTACACTTTTCAGAATATATTTCCATATTGAAAAATGTTTTAAACACCTTTACACCTATAATGAAAGCCTTTGGAGAACAGCTTTTTTGCACATTTACATAAACATTTAAGACATTTTTAAAGAATATTTCAAAGATTACAAGAGTGATGTTTTCCACTAATTCTATACTACATTATTTTTACTATGGATTACATAAGTAATAATATAATAATTTACTCTCAAAGTAAGCTCCCAGTTATGATCCTTTTCTCCGAGCCAACCAATTTGGCTGTATCGTCTTAAGAAAAATCTGGCCAGCAAAGAGCAATTTAAGGTTTATGTATACTAGAACTTTAGAAATTAAGTATGAATTAATGTATTCATTTTAATTTCTGTAATGGTGTAGGCAACAGAATAACCTTACCTTTAATGTTAGTACACACACACATATACATATCACAGGCTGCACACTAATTAGAGAGGGGGGAAGGACAGACTTCCAAAATTTTAAGTTAAAAAAATTCATTTGAAGTCTTCCGTAAATTGGAAGGACTGCTATATATCAATCACTAAAGAAAAGAATATTACACTGGGGAGAAAAATCTTTACTTGAGAATGGGTAATAAATCTGTAAGGCATGGAAAAGAAAAAACCTCAAAATAAATCTTACCAACTAATTACTAATATTTTAACAGTTTACTAATATAGAAACAGAATTTGACCATATCTTTGTGTGTAATAACATGCCCTTTCAATATGAATCAACAGTAAAACCCAAAAAGAATAAAGCTTTAAAATTTAAAGCTATTAATTTATGGTGATTGTAGGCAACCTGTGCACACTATTTTTTATATCACCAATTGCAAATTAAGCATCACATAAAAGCTATCTGTTTCCATATCTAACCCTGAACTGTCAACATTTCCAATACTATCAATTGAAAGTGATCACAGAAAGTAACTGCCCATCTTCTAAAGTGATTAATTTTCAAACAACCCTTCAAAATGCTTCCTAATACAAACAGGTGAAACAGAAAAGAATCTAGCAAGACTGTAACTCTAAAGTACCGCTGTACACATTTAATCCCTCTGTTTCTCAGCTGCTTTGTCCAGAAAAAAAAGGAAGGTGGCTTACATTCTAAAAATGTATTAGGGTACAGAATTCTGAGTCTACTGTGAAAGTACAATTGTTCACCCAAAAATTCACTTCATTGGGATGAATTAATACTTCCAAACTCATTATTATGAACTTTTACCAGACAAATCTAAATGAAAAACATTTGATTTTGTATTCAACCTTTTCCTCCCATTCAACTATCCGCTTAAAAGATTTGTTTTTAAAAACTTCTCAGTTATTCTGGATTTTAAAAAAAAAGTCTTTTCAACAAATTTCTCAGTTATTCTGGTTAAAAAGAACTTTTCAACCTTTCTCTTTCCTACACTACAAATATTAAAATACAGTAATTAGCTATCATCCAACTAGTCAGCTTAGTTAGTTAGCTAGAGGAAGAACTGTGACCAGAAATTTTGATAAGCCAGTATATAAAAAATAAGAACAGCTGACTAAAAACTATTAATTAAATGCCGGATACTTTCATTTAAGCCTGCCTTGGAGACAGAGGGTGCACTAAAAAGAACAGACTCTGGAGTCAAGCAGACCTGTATTCTTCATGCTTTATAGAGAATACTGAACTGAAATATATTTTGCCTATGAAAATAAAAAATTGTCACCTCATCTCTTCAATTCTAAGATACTTAACAGATCATTAGACACTGTAAAAACTATGTATCTATCTTTTGCCATTTAGAATATATATTGAAGTTACCCTACAACACTAAAGTCCCCAAGAATAAAAAATTATCAACTTACTGCAACTATCAATTCTTTATAAACATTACAAATTTGATTGAACATCAAGGCATTCACAAACTCGTATTTTAAGTTATATTCCAAAATACATTTAGATATCTTTTCTTTGAAAAGTATGGAAGCTTTTTTCCAGAGACATAAAATTTTAAACAGTAGTTAAGATTTCCTAGCAAGTCTACAAAAATGTCAGTCAACCTACACTTACTAAACTATGAGAACCTTTGGAGCAACTGCTCCTCTTTCTCCCAACCCTTCCCCCACCTGACACACACTTTTTTTTTTTTTTAAATCTTTGGAAATCATTCATGGTGAGAACCAGGTAAGTGCAAATGAAGGTTAATCATTTACACTCCTCTTTTCAACAGTATTGATTTGGCCCATACAGTATAAGCAAGTCCTAGATTTGGAGGAAAAACAAAAACAAAAACACGCTAAAAAATTCTATCTGGATGAAACATGGAGAGACAACAGGCTAAACAATAAAAAGCTTCTAAAAACTCAGAAAATTTAGGAGTTCCACAGAATTTAAGTAAAACCAACATTAATACCCTTCTAACCACTGCAGAGTTTCTTCTGAGATACCAGATTCAGCAAAGACATTAACAGACACAGATTAGCACACTGATTTACAGTGCAGTCAGGTACATCACTAACCAAAACTTGGAATGGATGGAATCTGATCCTAACCTGCAGTTTGACAAAGGATATGGAAACAGTATTTATACATACTGTGTTCAAATACTTGTATTACAGAAAACAAATACTATTCAGAAATAAGGTATCTTCTTTATGGTAGACTTACTTGGAAACAGGGAAAACACTCCTCATACAACAGTAAACAACACACTATCAGTCTCTTTACACACAGGATTTAAAAGGAGCAAAAAAAAGGATGGATACATGACAAAGCAAAGCAAAATATTAAACATAGAATCTAGGTGGTGGAGTCTGAAAATTTTCACAATACAACAATTTACCAATTATATGGAAATCTGTTGTACTGTAGTTGACTGCAGTATTGTGGCTCTCTATGATCATTAAGTTTTCAAAGCAAGTTAAGAAAAAATCTGATTTGGTCACTCAAGAATAATATCAATTTTCTCATTATGTCTGACAGCATGTGTGTACTGATAACTAAGATATTACAACGATGAAAACTTAACATTTTTCCATACACTGTTAATGATCATAGAGATTAGGTACAAATAGGCTACTAAATTTCCCTATATTCATAACAGACAGATCCAGTAACATAAATTTTTAGTTGGAGTTTCTAATGTTTGGTTCTACAATGTCTTTAGCAAACTACTCAACGCAGTTAAGAAGCATGCAGTCCTACTCAAGTTAGGCCTTATGAAACCCTGAAGAAAAAGAAAAGGTTCAAGGTCTTTCATGACAGATCCTAACCACCCAGGACCTACTAGTATATGCTTCATGAAATCCATGATTACCACGTATAAGAGTCACGCTTACTAAAGATGGGAGCAGGTCCAATCCCATCATCTAATCCAGCAACTCAACATAACAACGATTTGAGAAGCTGTTGACTATAAAAATTTTAAATTACAATGCAACTAATAACAATATACCTGTTCCAAAGATAGTTGGGACTGCTGCTGCTAACGATCCTACAATCAAAGTGACTTTTTAAGATCTGGAGACATTTGTTTCTAAAACTAGTTTGGTCATACATTTTGTATTCTTCAGAAATAAGGTCAATTTTTTCTCATCTGCAAAGTGAAGAAAAAGATAAGAGACCTCAAAAGTATTGAAGTAGTTCCCAAATTATAAACAGCTTATGCTCCAAGGTTTATCAGTCCTCTGAAAACATGTTTGTACTAATTAACCTATTTATACCATTGTTTCTACTGAAAAAATTGTATTCTAAGTTTCAATTCTTTCTGCCCTGCAAAGAGATATCTGCTTTTTTGATAGCTACAGTTAAAACGAAAACCTCATAGAATTTCATCTTTCCAGGGAGAAATCACTATAATGTGAAGGTAAAGAACAGCTCTCTTTATACAGGAAGCTTTTTACATTGCTTCCATGAAAAAAAGCTATAAATTTAACACAATAAAGATCATGGAAAAAGACCTATCTAATAAAACAAATATTAACAGTTACAACAAAAATATGCAGAAACTACACTTTGCTCCAGATAAAAAGATAAAGTTCAGTGCTATGATCAACCAATTGTTTGGCACATGTTAACAACATACTCTCAAACTGCTTCCTCATGATTAACTCAACTGAGAAGAGCGAAAATAACTAAAGTGAAAAGGTAAGGAGATTGTCCCCCAGAAAGTTGTCAAGTTCTTAAAAAAAAAAAAAAGATATATTATTTACATCATATATCACCTCTTTAACAGTAAGATTTATAAAACAAGTTGGGTGACAAATGTAAAAAACAAATGTAGCTTTGTGACAAGTCAGTTTGGCAGATAACAAGTCTCACACAATTTACGAACTACTGTAAAATTTATAGAAATAACTCAGAGGAAGAAAGTAAGTTTTTCACTAAAAATAAATGAAATCAAACATGAAAAAGGAGTTGGGGAAGGTGTGGCAGGCAGAATAAATTGGTTCTGTAGACAAAAAGCATGAGAAAAAAAATCAAAATATGGTAAAACGTCCCTGCCACTCTATCTACTAACAATGGTATCTGAGCAAGTTCCAAGGTAGTACACAACTTACAGTGTTAGAATGTAGTAGACCAGTTTAAAGTATTGGTACAGTTAGCAGCTTTGCAGAAAAATGGCTTTAAAAATCCAAAGTAATGGCAGGTAATAACATACCTATTCTTAAATTTTTTTCAACAAGGATGATTTGTATGAAAGATATGTCCAACTACTAGAGATCTTTAATAGATGAAAAGAAAAACAAAAGAGGGCAAAGTATTTCTTTTGGCTGAAGCCTAATTCTCATTAAATCACCTGAATTGGAAATGGTAGGAGATTCACATTGACAAATACCTATTTACAATAAGATGTAGTGACCAACTCACTTATTTCATGTACCTAACATTAGGAGTATAAACAATCAAGAATATAATGAACGTATAGCTTTAAAACTATTAGTAAGCAGAATACCTAAATCAGGTAGGTTTTTAAGACTTAAAAATATAATTATTTTTTTTTTGGTACCTGGAATCAAACTCACGACCTCGAAATTGCCAGACAGGCACTATGCCTCTGAGCTATATGCCTGGCCCTAGATGTATATACACTTTTACACAGTGCATAAAAATCCAAAAGGTACAGTTTTAACGAAAGGGTGTGTCAGAAATGTGTTTTAATACATGGCAAAGTAGAAGCAAAATACATTTTTATGGGAATGAAAAAGGGTCATGCTCTCAAAGTATATTCTCAAAACTGGAAAAAAAAATTACTTCTAAGTCTTTTTAAAATAGAATAGTCTATCACTTTGTAAAGCAATCTATCTAATAAGGCATTTCATGTTACATTATTCAGTTTCAGTAGCGCTCTAAGGCTGATTTGATGTAGATTCTAATTTTCTTTCAAAATAAGGAAAAAAACGACAAAAATCATATCATTCAGTTGTTACTCAAAATGTTTGGTCAGTCATGAACTTCTGCTGTTTTAATCTGAAAAGACAAAACTTTCTCCTTTCACATTGTTCAATAAATACCAGCAGTTTTCATTTTCTGGTTCCAATTTCATTCTTGTCTAATTTGCTTAAGAGTTTCAAAGTTAAGACTACCTAAAAATACTATATCTAGTTAATAAGGATTTACGAATATTCTCAGACTTACAAATAATCCACACTAATATATTGCCTTCTGTGCTTCCAAACATAAAGGTTATTAAAACAAACAAAAAAACACTAGTTTTAGAAAGAAAAAAAAAACCTGTAAAATAGGATTAAAACATGCACAGAAGAATGTCACAGTAATTAACTGTTTATCTAAATTGAATTCTCCATGAGTGAGCCCGTCTGGTGTTCAGTAGATGCTGCAGTATAAATTTTCCTCTTCGTAAAAGCAGAACTTAAATTCAATATTTTAATATATGCATAAATCACCCCCGAAACATTTATAATCTACATAAGTATTTAGTAACTCAAGAAGATGCTCTGTGCATTTCAAATAAATATCCTAAAGTTTTAACTAGGTATAATTTTAATGAAGTAAGATTAACTCAAGGTTGACAGGTCATCCCAAGATGGTTAAAAGGTACTCTCAGGTGGAAAAAATTTAACTCAGGTTGATCAAGTTGGAGAAAAAGTTGACACAATCTTACTTTCTAAACTCACAGATCAATATAGTTTTTTATTTTAGCTAGTGTTAAGAGTAGATTAATTTCCTAAAAATTCAGTCAGTTCCTTATACCATCTGCAACTTCGATATATAATCTAGGGCTCCCATCACTATGGTACTGTTCTCTTATGCACAAATCTTCCTGCAGAGACCAACCAATAAAGGAACTAAAGCAACGCTTTCGGATACTGTGTTTAACACATTGAGGGTGACAGTTTGGCTAACAGAATAACGAGCCTGCCCTAAAAAGCAACCCAAAATCATTGTGGAACAGTGAGGTGCTGAATGCAGTTAAGAGTCACGACAAGACAAAAAAAAAAAGCCACTCTTGATGGCGAATGAGTCGCTAGCTTTTAGATCACTTTCAGGCATATAATTTCCTTTCCTACGACACCACATTCTCCTTGTCCCTTCTCGTGTACGAGCAAAAAAAGGGGTAAGAACGCTAAAACTGCGAGGCTGAGCAGGAAGGGTTCCAGCACATCTGGACTCACCTCCAGCGGCAACAGGGCAACCGCGGGACTGATCCCATCCCAAGCACTACAGCGCGCCGGCAAACACGAAAGAGCGCGAGCGCTGCGGGCGGGGAGTCGCCGCGAGTCCGCGAGCAGGACCTGCCGCTGCAGGCGCGGCGGGTCCCGAGCGGGGCGCCCAGCCTCCGGCGGTCGTCACTCGTGCCCGCCGCGGGCCGCTCGGGGCAAACTTCGCCCGCGGGCAGGGGGCGCGCGCGGAGCCCGGGACCGAGCGCGGCGGCGGCGGCGCCGTCCCGCGCCCCGGAGCCGCGGCGGGGGAGGGGCGGCGGGCACTTACCACGGGTCGAACTCGTGGATGATGCTTTCGAAGCGGATGACGGCGAAGAGGCGCGAGCTGAAGCCGGCCAGCCAGGCCAGGAAGAGGATGGTGAAGGAGAGCAGCGACTGCCAGCCGGCGGGCTGCGACAGCCCCCCGGACAGCCCCGCGGGGGCCGGCTTCGGCGGCGCCGCGCCGCCCGCCGCCTTGGACGCGCTCTGGGCCCCGGGCCCGTGGTGGCCGTGCCGGCTGTTCCCCAGGGCCATGAGGCCGCTCCACGCGGACGAGTTGAGGGACGACTTGTGCTTGCTCTCCGGGGCCGAGGGCTCCGCCATGTTGTGCCCCGGCGGCGGGTCTCGCGCTCCTCCGCGGCCGCCGCCGCCGCCTGGAGCGAGAGGTGCTGGGCGGGGAGCCGGAGGAGGAGGAGGAGGAGGAGGGAGAAAAGGAAGGAGGAGGGAAGAGCTCAGCGCGCTCCCGCCCTCAGCGCCGCGAGGCCGGGGAACCGGGGGTGGAGGCGGCGGGGAGTCTCCGCCTCAGCAACGGCCAAGCTCGCCGCTCTCTCAACCCAGATGGCCCCCGCGCTCCACTAGCCATCCGTGTCCCCAGTGCGGCGGCGGCGGCGGCGGTGGCGAAAGCCGACGGGACGAGGGCGCCAGAGAAGGAGCAGACGCAGGCGGCACCACAGCTCGGAGAAGCAATGACATTCCCCCTCACGCCCGCCCCGCCGCGACGAGCGAGGGGAGGAGCCCCCTGGAGTCCGGGCGGAGCTCGGGCAGCGTCTGGCTCCGCCCCTCGCCCAACAGGAACTGGCCCCTCCGCCTGTCACAAAGCGACAGGTCCGTTAGGGGGCGGGTCCAGAATCGCAGCATCCACCAACGGGGGCCCGGGCTGGGGCGGGGCTTCGCCAAGCGTTTGTCCTCCTCCCCCTCCCGGCCTCGCGCCCGTTTGCCGGGAGCGGCTGAGGTGTGCGGCTACGGCTTTATTGTCAGTTGAAAGACGCTGTTCGCGCGTGCGTGCGGTTGTGCTTGCATCCTGGAGCTGAGCCTTGCCGAGGAGTCGGGAAGTGGTCGGACAAAAGGCAGCGCCTGCGACTTAAAGCATGCGAAGGGCATTAGGCCGGCCGACCGAGCAGCCCTATGCTCTGCGGTCGTGACTTTTAACCCGCTCAGCGCCGAGCGCCTACCACGTGACTGGGCGCGCAGGCGCGCTACGGGGCCCTTCGGCGCGTGGGTCCGGCCGCAGGGTTGGGCCGCCCTGCACCCGGCGCAGGTGGTGAGCTCGGGCGGCCGTGACACTGCTGCCCCGCGCGCTGCGCCGGTGCCCGCCTCGGGCTGAGTGGAGACTAGTTTGCCGGCGCTGAAAACTTGGAGCAGATGAACGTGCCCCTAGCTCCAGAAGACCTAGCGTAGCAGGCAAAATGCGACCTCTCTTACTTTTTTTCACTTCTCGTACAGTATTTTCTGATTCCAAGAGTAATGTCTCTCCGCTGGATTTGTGGGCAAATGCAGAAATTCCTTGTTAACGGCTGCAAACATTCCTTGAAACAAGTGAAACTACTTAACGTGCCCTGGCCTATCAGCTGTTACTCAGTGCCGACTTAAGTAAATGTAATGGCTTGAAGACCCAGTGAACGAATTTTTGTAGTGTAAAACCTTGCTTCCCTTTCCTTACCCCACACCAAATAATTATCAAGTAGAGAACAAAATGAGTTCAAGTGGGGTAGTGAGATTAAAATTATTCTGATGTAAGCCCCAAAGGAAGGTGCAAAGGTTGATACTTAACATTCAATAGGCTTGGTTAATTTTGCATGTAAGTTCACAATTGTCCATTTTATTAGGGAAGTAACTTCTGAATTTTAAAGTGTATTTTTGTAATTACAAAGGCACACAATTATTTTAAGTCACGTAAAATTTTAAAATTGTGTTTAGTCTGTGAAATACTAATGAACAAATATAATTGGTTTAAAGTAGCTCTTAAACAGATTGTTACTCTTTTTTGGGGGGGGTAATGAGGGATCAAATTCATGACCTCAGGCTTACCAGGCAAATGCTTGAGACATTGAGCTAAATCCCCAGCACCTAGGTTGTTACTTTTAACTTGACTAAGTTTTTTCATTTCCTTACAAAAATAATCTCATTAAAAATGAAGTTCCCAGAAATAGACTTTTTTCACCACCAACTTAATAGCCAACATTTATTGAACATCTAAATTTTAATGAGAATTATGATATTAACCAGCCCTTTTTGTACAGTGGAAGATGACATGCTCTTCATCAGAACCGAAACAGTATGAGCTAAAAAGATAGCATGTCAAGTATTTTTATCCTTGTTCTATGAACCAAACTACAAAATTTATTTTGTATGTTTAACTTATTTGGCTATTTCTATAGCCAATGTATATGACTATTTCCATAGCCAATGTATGTAGATGTTCCCTGTTGTGTTCTGTATTATCTCCTTTTGTTTCCTTTTTTGGTTGGTTGATGGCTAGAAGGCTGGTCTGAAAAGTGACAAGGCTTATTTCTACTTCCAACTTATTCCTTATTAGACATGTAACACTGAACAAGTCACCTTGCTGGGTTGCCCTTCCCACACTTACGTTATTAATATTAAATAACTTATCTGAAAACACTATGGAAAATTGTTAAGACACATGCAAATGCAGGGTGGTGATGAGGATAAAAGCATTATGATAAACCCTTTTATTCTTGATCTTCATTTATGCAATAAGTAATCATAGAACTCTTCCTTTATGTGTACCACTGCCTGAGCCTGGGGGTGCAATAGGGAAATAGGGAGACATGGATCTGCCATCACAGGGCTGCCTGGCCAGTCCTAGGAAAGTGAACATCAACTACATGACAGTGTTCAGTATCAAAATGCAACATGACAAGCAGTCTGGAGGAGAGTTATGGGGAATTTGATCTATGCAAGGATGGGAAACATTGCCTTGAGGAAGCAACATTGTGAGTGAGAATAAATGGAGCAGGGGAAGAAGAATGGAAAGAGACCCAGGCAGAAAAGTTTTATGCAAAGCTTAGCCCTGCAATGGGTCAAGGGAGGCAAGTACAAGGAATACAGAGAAGGCCCAATATAGTTGTATCATGGTGGGACAAAGTGGGGTAGGTTAGGTTAAGAAATGTGGTTTTTTGCTTTCTTTTGAGAATATTGAATAGCCATAAAGGATTTTAAGCAAAGTGTGGTGTGCCTGAGGTGGAGGAAGAGAATTGGTCAGATGTGTGTTTTTAAAAGATTACTGAAGCTACAGTTTGGAAAGCACTGTGGAAAGAAGATCAGTAAGAGATCTCATTAGTCTACCTGAAGTGTTCGGAAGTTACTTGTGTTAGGAATATATTACTGTCAGACCAAGAAGGATGCCATAGAAATAAATTGCTACATTATAAATTTGCAATCTGCAGCTTATCAATATAAAAAATTGGTTTTCAGCTTATACAGGAAGCTTCAGAGGTTTGACTCTCTGCTCTTGATCCTGCCTATAATGTCCTCTTTGAGTTCCAATCTCTAGGCAGTCAGTCAAATTCATGTGTAATATGTTGAGTAGCGGATGTTACATCAGGACCAGCTGCACTTCAGGATCTCTAAAGATAGGCAGTGTTAGGCTGAAACTTGAGGGACAGACAGCAGGTCACCAGATAGAAGGAAGGATGGTAGATTTCCAAGTAGGAACAGAGAGGGTTTTCAAATATTGTATTAAAGAAGGTACACTGGGGAGAGGAGGCTGAAAGGAAGAACCAGATTTTCTAGAATTTGACTACCTGATTAAAGGAGTTTTAGATGTTAATCAGTAAGCAGCTGTGAGCTGTTGAAGCATTTTGAACAATAATACTTAGCTGATGGAAGAAAAAATTCTGAAGGTAGTATAGATATATTGAAAAGCATGACAGTAGTATCAGGGAGATGAGAAGGGGGCATTTGTGGAAATTTAGGCAAAAGGATTAGGTGAAGCCTAGAAAGGAGACTGATAGGAGAGATATCAAAAAGGTAGAATTGAGAAATACTATGGGAGCCACAACCTCCCTCACACGGTTGACCTTTAGGTGTGCTAGGGCAAGAGAAATGTCTCTTCCTATTTGGGGTCTTAGAATTCTAGACTTGGTGTGTTGCCTTCTAGTGCCTTCCTCAGAGCAGGCTCCTGAGATACCTGAGGCCAACCATGGTTCTCTCTGGGTACTGGGATCCAAGGGCCTTGGCTGTTGTTTTCCTTGATGGATTTTTGTGTTTTCTAAGTTACCTGTTTTGAAAATAATATTTTTTAAATTCAAAAATACAGTACCATATTTTAAAAAAATATGGAGGGGTAGGTTTCAATGGTAGGAACTAGATGAAGGAACATTCTAGGTGTTAGGATAAATCTAGAGCTTCTGGCCTGGCCATTTGGATGGAAAGTGATTTCTCAGAAATGGAGAGCACAGGACCAGGAGCAAGTTGGGAGGGAAGATGATCAGATCAGATTTTTGACAAGTCATGTTTTAAACCCTTTAGCACATCCAAGAGGAGTTAAATCACAGGGTTTTAAATAAAAAGATCTGATGTTCAGAAGGAAGAATTTTTCTTTGGGGCTCCATAGCCCTGGATGAAATTTTGGTGGAATCAGAGTTAGAAAAACTGAGAGGAAGATTGAGGATAGAACCCTAAGGAACTCCTAAATTAATAACCTAGAAGATATGCCTATAGGAAGCTCAAGATAAAGCAACCAGAGAGAACTAGCAAAGAGGCTGATATCTCAACAAAACAAAATATGAAATGAAGTCAGCAGAAACACAGGGTTCAAAAAAACACCCCTGAAAAATGTACCTTTCTTTTAGCAACCAGGTTTTAGTGAAGTAGTTGGGGGCAGAACCAGAGGACAGTGAGTGAGGAGGACTGAGTAGCTAAAGATGTGGAGATGGAAGTATAGACTACTCATTTTAGCAGTCTGGCTTTAAAAGGACAGTGGGTCAAGTCAAACCAAGAAAAGACTGCATTACTGATCTACAGTTCCTGGCACTTTCCATCCTGACCCAGAAAATCTTTTAAGTGTCCATGATGTATCCCCAAAATGATAAAGGTCTGACAGAGGATTACACCCTTGTTAGAGAGAAAGAAACAGCATGACCACATACTCTTGCACTGGACACACTACCATAGAGAAGTACCGGAGTATGACATATAATTGACTTTTACAAATATTCGACGGTTGAAGGATTTCTAGAATCTTACACTACCCCTTTCTGACAGGTATCTGTCAGGATATCTTCCTGGTCACCCATAGCCTAAGAAGGGGAAAGAGAAGCAGACAGGGAGAAATTAAGTTATGAGCCTGTGAAATCACAGACATGCTGCCAGAAATTGGTGGTGGATAATGGTTCAGAGTACAGACTCTGTTAAAATATTTGCAGGCATCAAATCCCAACTCCATCCTTCTGTGTCACATGGCCTTTATAAACTGAAATAATAAATGTTTATTGTTTGGACTAACTTTGGGAGTTGTCACACAGCTATGGTTATCTAATATAGTGAGAATAAAGAATGACAAGATTATCAGCAACATGTATAAATGCTCTATACAGTTTCTTATAAATTTTTTCTTCTAAATGCTCCTAAATTGCTGGGAAGGTTGAAAAAAAGCAGTCTTATTCTTAACAGAGTGTCCTAAGAAGCAGTCATTCCATAAGATGTTTTGGGGTGAGGGGTCCTTGTCAGTCCTGCTTTATTTTACTCTTAGAAATTTATGATCATATAACCTGATTTAAAATATGTGCAATAGACTAAATAGATATTTCTATTTAAAAAGACATATAAATAGCCTACAGGTAATGTGAAAAATTTTCCAACATCACTAGTCATTGGATGCACATCAAAACCATGTGTAATATCCCCTTACCCTAGTGAAAATAGTTATTATCAAAAAGACTAAAGGTAATAAGTGCTGGTGAGGATGGAGAAAGGGAAACTCTTGCACACTGTTGATAAGAATGTAAATTAGTACCACCATTATGAAAAACTGAAGTTTCTCAAAAAATTAAAAATAGAGCTACCATATATCCAGTCATCCCATTACTGGGCATATAACCAAAGGAAATAAAATCAGTGTGTTAAAGAGATGTCTGTACTCACATTTACTGCAACACTATTCACAATAGCCCTGAAATGGAAACAGCATAAGTTTCCATCAATTGATGAATAGATACAGAAAATGTGACACACACACACACACACACACACACACACACACACACACGCCACAGAATACAACTCAGTCATAAAAAAAATGAAATTGCATCATTTGTTACAACACAGATTGAAGTGGAGGTCACTGGGTTAAGTTAAATAAGGCAGGCACAGAAAGTCAAGTACCACAAGATGTCACTCACATGTGAAATCTAAAAATGTTGATCACCTAAAAGTGTAAGGGTAGTTACTAAGAAGAGTAGGGAAAGGAAGTGATGGGGAAGGCTGATTAATGAGTACTAACTTACACTTTGGAGCAAAAAGTTCTGGAGTGCTGCTGTACAATACGGTGAAGTTCTGGGTGCTGCTATATAATAGGGTGACTATAGATAACAATTATGTACTGTGTATTTCACTGTAAATGATAAATGTTTAAGGAGATATGTTTACCCTTATTTAAATATTATACAAGGGTTGATCAAAATATATGGTGAATATTTAAAATTTTTTTTTTTAGAACTTTGTTACAGTAAAAGATATATTGTCATTAATACCCCTCAGAATACTCCCTTTCATTTCAAGCACAATTCACCATTCTTGCCACTTTCTGAAACAGTTCTGGAAGTCCTCTTTCATGTGTCTTTACAAGGTATGATCAAAGATACTGTGAGTGCTGCTGCTGAGAGCCATCTAATGGAAAGGCAGGCTCATAAAAAGGCAGTGTGTCTTGATCCATCTTATTCATTGGACCTGGCACTGTGAAACTTCTAGTTCTTCCTCTAAATAAAAAAACGATCATGAAAGGTAAAAGTTTGCATTGATTCTGAACATTGAGGCAGCAACTACAGTGCAACTGAAGACACAAAAAATGAACTTCCATAACTGCTTCAGAAAGTGGCAATAATGACAGGATAAATGTATTTGAAGTAAGGGGAAGTGTTTGGAGGGGGCTCATGACAATATGTCTTATACTGCAATAATTTTTTAAAAATATAACCACTCACCATAGTTTTTGATCATACCTTGTACTAATGTATACATTTATTCAAACATCACATGGTACCCCATTAATTCATATGACTTCTGTGTTTTTATATATTAGTGAAGAAAAATTTTAAAAAAATTTTTGGTAAGCATATCCATACTGAATGTTTTAGAAACTCATAAAGTAACCTGATTTTTATCTAGTATTACCTAAATATATTTGACTCTAGGATTCCTTTTCTTCATAATGCCAGTTAACAGAATGTGAAACATGTACTCCTCAAACATATTTGTTTGTTTGTTTTGCATGGAGATTCAAATTGCCTGCTTGCTAGGCAGGCACTTATGCCACTATACTACATCCCCAGCCCATCACTGTTTTTTGTAGTCTTCCAACATCAACATAAGTAATCATTCCTATATTAAACCACTGATTCCTGGAGCACCCAGAGTAGCTCTGTTTTCCCAAATGAAATCACTAATACACACTTGATTCCTTAGAGTGGTAGCTTTCATTCTTATTTGTTTGTTTGTTTGTTTTTGTGGTGCTGAGAATCAAACCCAGGGCCTTGTGCATGTGAGGCAAGAACTCTACCACTGAACCACATCCCCAGCTTTAATTTTCATTTGTGACTGTCAATTCACTACTGTAAGATAGCTGCTATAGTTCCAGATGTCACATAAGCATAAGGTTAGGAGATGGGGAGGTGACAGTCCCATATGTCCTCACTTTTTTTTTAAACAAAATTTTCCCATTATTTTAGCAAGCTTTTCTTAGTCTCATTGTCAGCATGATGTCCCATGTTTATATCAACTTGTATTGCTTCAGGGTTATGGCTGCACATCTTCAAGCACGCATAGCTTTTCTGAAAGCTTAAACAACAACAAAAAATCCTAAAATTGGTTTTCAGTAACTCTGTTTGGTCTGACTTGAATCATGTGCCAAGTCCTGTTGCCTTCACCAACAAGATAAGCACTTGTGTAAACGCTAACTTGGAGAATGAATTGAGTCAAAACTTGTAGGAAAACTGAATCTCTGTTCCAGAAAAGGGTCAGGACTGGGAACTGGGGAGGAAAAGATAGTTCTCTACTATATTTAGGATAAAAACAGTCAACAGAAAAGCAAGCTGAATGTAGTTATTTACACTATCGTGTGCATATTAAAATTAGCACCAGGAATCTAAAACTTGAATAATGTAGAAATCAGTGTTTGGGGAAGACAACATCCTTTATTCACTTGGGACTTTACTCAGACCTGTTATCAACCTGGAACAGAAGTTGTCAAAGTATTTGTATAGAGGCCAAACAGTAAATACTTAGGTTTTTTTCTACTGTATGGTTCAACCACACAGCGTTGCCATCGGAGTACAAAAGCAACCATAGGTAATACATAACTAATGTGTTGGCTGCATTCCAACCAAACTATCGACTGAAGCAGGCAGCAAGGCAGGTTTGGCCTGAAAAACTGTAGTTTGCCAACTCCTGAGCTAGAGAGCTAGAACGTTTCTTATCCCTAAAGTGGTAGAAGCCTGGAAGCTAAGATTTTTTTTTTTACCCTGTGCTTTGTAGCTGTTTTCATTATTTTATTTAACTCTTTGTAGAGGAAATACGTTTCTGGTGAAGAATCTGCCTCCCACCTTGGCTCCTGACTTTCCTTATCCTCATCCCTATTGGTAATTATTTTCACTATTTCCTTTTGTATCCTTTCAACATTCTTTATGGAAATGTGAGCACATATCAACCAATTTTCTTATTTCTCAATTCCATTTCTGTGCTCTAGACACTTCTATCTCAATCATTTTCCCTAAATGTCTATCTTCAAGATCCTTCCATATTAACCCATAGAAAATTTAATTCTTTTCCTTTTCACTGCTTCATGGTATTCCAGAGTATGTACAATAATTAACCCAACCAATCTTCCACGGGTGCAAGTTTAGCGGTTTCCAGTCTTGCATTATTACAATCAAGGGCATTAAAAAAAAACCTTGAAATTTATTAATTAAAGTAATTTTGCCCAAGTGCAAGTGCATTGGTTGGAGAAATTGCCATAAGTTAAATTTGGTGTAGATATGTCCATTTGTAATCTCAATACATAAATTCTCCTCCTATAAGATAGCAATCGTATTTACACATTTGTATGAAACCCATTTCCCAAGATTCACTAATAGTATGTTAACAAACTTTTGACTTTTTTTTGGCCAATGAGGGTGGAGCAAACTGATAGTTTTAATTTGCATTTCTCTTATGAATGAAGCTGAGGGTACTTTAACATTAAGGCTGGGTTTCCACATCCTCGGTGAGGCAGAATTGCCATCACTGATGCTATGTTCTTAAGTATAATTATTGGAAGAGTATGCACCAATGTTATGGAAATCATTAACATGTAAAGGTTTATTTGCTAGTTGCTCAGAAAATTAAACCATCTATATTAAATTCATGCAAGTCTGTTCTTTAAAAAAAACACAAGTCTTTCACTGTTCAATTTAGCATATCCCCTAGCTTATCTATTCTAGATCATGTACTTCATGAAAGTACCTTTGAAGTAATGAAGGGTTTTTTTATGGTGCGTTAAGAAATTCAGATAGAATTTTTCTGAAGATAAAGTAGCTGTTAGTGAAAACCTCCCATGACAGAAACATGATTGCTTCATTTTGTTTTAATGTTATGAAGATTCAATCCTTCCTGACATGTAAACTGTCTACCTTTTCTCTGAGAGTTTTATAGGAGTAAGTAAATAAATAGGTTATGTTAACAAATAATGTTTTCTTTCAATTCATTTCAACTATAATTATAGTGCTTCAGATTTGGTACTATCACCTATCCTCAAACATTTGTTTTCGTTTTTTATATTAATCCAAGCAATCTTAGAATCAGTGACTGTGTTACATTTGTATGAAAATTGATTAAATTGTGTTCTTGTGGACCATAAAATAAGAGTGAAATTCTGAGCCAAAGTTCATAAAATAGGAATTTTTTAGAATATGATGATTTCATCCTACAGATAGTAAGAAATATGAAATTTGAAATAAAGATTCTGGAATAACAAGAAAATATAATAGGTACCAAGCTTTAGAATTATATCAAAATGTCCTTACTTTTTCTATTATAAATTGTTGATATCTCAAATGTTTAATTTTAAATTTAGGTACAATAAATATTACACCACAGAAATGTATTCCATTTAATAATTGCACAGAACAAATTCATTTACTAAGGAATTAGAAGGGATTTTGTTGGTTATTAAATTAGTGACACTGTGAAGAATGGAGGCCACATTAACTAGAAGTTGTAAAATAGAAAGCCACATTATAATTTTGATAATAAAAACAAAATTAAAGAGAGCTGAAGGAGCATATTAATTATGGAAAATTCTAAACATCTAAAGCATCGTAAGTGCTTTTATGACTGGAGCATTAATTCTACTTCTGATAGGGTGAGATTCTTAGGCTGTTTTAATTTTCAAAAAACAGAGTTCTGTTTGGGTAAGTAGAGTTTACTGAAAGAGTGCACCAAGGAGTAAGACTGGAAGAGGTCTCTGCAGCCGCACAGCTGAATTATATAGAAAACAGGAAGTTATTTCAGGACACAGTAGTTCCGGTGGCTCAACAAAACTCTGGTAGGCTGAGAACAGGACCCATTACCTTCCCTGCACCTGTCAGCTCCCTATACCCTGCCCAGAGGCTGACTCCACTATTTTGTCCTGGTTCCTACTGGACACTTGCAGACATTTAGACCAGGCCTTATCTTTTACTTCGTTCTTTCTTCTTCTCTACTCGTTCTTGCTTCCTGTGGCTTGTATTGCGTGGTGGCCTCTGCTTACTGACTGCTGTCCCTTGAACATGATCTTACTTATCATGAGATCCGTGGGAGGCTTATTAAGAAAGTGGCCTCAGTAAAATTGGAAAAGGAGTGAGGTCAAAGGAAGGGAAAGCAGCCAAACCGGGATACAATCTCAGGCAATACTTGAGCCTAATCCCAGCTGGGGAGCTTGGGAGTGTAATTTATGCCTCAGATGTAGAAACTAAGGCTAGGCACTGAGGTGTTCTTTTTTCCATACCTACCAGTCACTGGTTAGGTTTCTAGTTACTCCTGGCTCTCTGGTTACTAGAAGGAAAAGTCTTTGTAGAAGGACACACACAAATGGCAAACAAAGATTTAATTATCTTGGATGTGGGTAAGGCACTGCTTCAGCACTGAAGAACAAGTATGGCTCAGATTAGAGATCCAAAAGAGAGAATATCTGTTTGGGTCAAGAAATTACCATCCAGTATAGGGTGCTTCTATTGAATGGTTGTACTGGGTCACTCACTTCACAGGTTTCTGGACACCTATAGACATTTAGACCAGGCATGTTCCTCTGGGCTTGTTGGTTGTGGCTAGGGTAGTAGGGTGATATGCTAAAAATTAACTAATACATATACAAGTCTCCAATAGGCAGCTTTGCTCTGTTATCGTGCTGAGGCCTCTTAAAAGAGCAGAGTAACTGACCTGCACTTTGCATAGTAAGTTGCAATACAGGCCACTTCATTTTATTTTAGTTTGTTTGTACCTAGATACACAATTATTACTTTGATTTTCCTTGTCGTTGTTAAAGCATGTCTTGAAAATCACCACAATCTCAATAGGTACTTGATATTTTCTCATTTTTTTACAATAATATTTCTTAAAATAAAATCCCAGTAATACCTACATCACAACCTCTCGGGTGCTTATTAAAAATACATCTTCTTAGTATCTAGCATAGACAAAGAACTCACAAAAATTAAATCACCTAAAATGAAAGACCCAGTCAAGAAATGGGCAAGAGAAATGAACAGAAACTTCACAGAGGAAGAAATACAAATGGTCAACAAATGCATGAAAAATTGTTCAACATCTCTTGCTAATTAGAGAAATGTAAATTAAAACCATGCTAATATTCCATCTTACTCTGGAAAGAATGGCAATCATTAAGAAATCAAACAAAAACAAATTTTGGTGTGGCTGTGGTGAAAAGCACTCCTGCACTGTTGGTGCGAATGCAAACTGGTGCAACCATTATGGAAATGGGAATGGAGATTTCTCAAAAAACTGAAATTAGAGATTCCATATGACACAGCCATTTCCCTTCTTAGTATCTTTCCCAAAGAGCTTAAATTATCATGCTTATAATGATACATGCATACCAATGTTTATAGCAGCACCTGAAGAACAAGTATGGGTCAGATTATAGGTCTGAAAGAGAGTATCTGCTTGGGTCAAGAAATTACCATCCAATATAGAGTGCTTCAATTGGGTGGTTGTACTGGGTCACTCATTCCATAGCTCCTGGACACCTATAGACTTTTGTAATAGCTAAATCCCGGAAGCAGCCCATATACCCATCAACAGATGATTGGATAAAGAAAATGTGTTATTTATATATAATGGAATACTACTCATCTACAAAGAATGACAAATTTGACACAAATGTAGAGAGATGAATGCACCTGTAAGATGTAACATTGAGTGAAATAAACCAGCTACACAAGCTTATTTGAGTAAGGCAAAGTACAAACAAAGGAAATGATAAAGGATGGATAGAAGGGAACAAGGAGATGGATCTCTTGCCATAGAGAAGAGGACCAAGGGATTAAGAATGAGGGATGAGGAGGAAGGGAAGGGGAAATAAGTAGAATAAAGATGTGCCATGTACAGAAACCTAATAACCTCAATTAATATAGATATTGCATGCCAAAATATGAACTAAGAATAATAATATCAACAAGAATGAAAAATGGGTAGGGGGACTGGAGGAGTAGGGAGGGAGGAGGAAGCAGGGAGAGTGTAATGGTTAACACACTGTGTCAACTTGAGAAGTTTAGAAACTTAACCAGATAACTCAGCAGTTCTGCATCCTAGGGGACATGCCTTCACCTTTAATAATGGTTGATTCACTGTGTCAACTTAAGAAGTTTAAGTGACTCAGCAGGGGCCCAGGGGCCACAATTTGTAAACATCCTCAGCCTATGCAAGAGGAAGGAACGGAGATGGTGTGGGTGTCAGGGACCATTCTACAGCTGATAGCCTGCATACAATATAAGGGAGGAAAAAAAGACTTGCTCTTCCCCTGTTTTGCTCTTGTGGATTTTGCTGTCTTCTACTGCCATTAATGGTTGTCCCTCTGCCATGCCACCCTGCCTTGGAGCCAGCTTATTATGGACCGAAACCTCCACAAATTGTGAGCTAACTAAATCTTTCCTTCTTTAACTTTGGGTGTTCAGTATTTTGTTGCAGCAATGAGAGAAAAGTAACTAAGACATGGAGGGGAGGAGAAGGGGACTAGAGAGAGAGAGAGGGAGAGAGAGAGAGAAAGAAACAAGCTGTAGCATGTACATGTAATCATTCCCCAAAATGATTATAAACTGCATGAACTGCAAACATGTATTAATAAAATAAAGCTTAAAAAGTAAAAATACATCTTCTTGAGCCACATACCTAGAATGTCTGGGGTATGTACTAAACGTGTACTTTTCAATAAGCATTCCAGATATTTTTTTCAAACATGTCAAAGTTTTTGAGGACCTCTGCTTTACAAAGTAGGTATTATCCTCTTCATTTTACTGTTAAGGGAAACTGAAGATTTAAAAGGCTAAGAACCTCCCTGAGGTTACACAACACTAAAGGTGTCTCAGAAGTTCTTTTCTCTAAAAGGAAGTTTCCACTGATGCTATGTTTTTGATGTGAGAGTTCACTGTTCAAAAAAATGCTTGCTAGTAACTGGAAATGAATTTCCAGGTGCTTATCATTGCCTTTATCATTTCATTTAGGCTAATTATAGCCTTTCAGTTGTTTGACTATGAAGTTGTAATTTGAGTTTTTCTAGCAGCCAAGTGAATTTCTGAAGCTAAAAGTGAAACGAGGTGGTAGAAGAATGCCATCAGGAGTGAACTGTTGACTCAGCCACCATGTTCCAGTGTGTGTTTGATGAAATGCTGAGAAAGTTCAGCACTGCATGCTTACTCCATGTGGTAGGCCCAGGGTTGTCTTTTCAGTAGGATCATCTAGGCATGTACTTGGAATTTTGGAGCATTGCTTTTGGTTCAGATGAGAATGCAGGAATTAGATAGCAGTTGAAGTTCTCCCATATCTAACATATATCTTGCATATCCATATTTGCTTTGTAGAGAAAAGGCCACATTTCTCCATAATGAGTGATTTGAAACTTTTTCAGTCCTAGTAGTTCTTTGCTTCCAAATCTAAGGATTGGGGTACTCACAAAAAGACGGACCACAGTCAATAAAACTCTGATTTCAATGTGTATTACTGGCCAAAGCCATTTTTTCTAGGGAAAAAAGTTTAGCTATACCTTAGTAGGTGTTATGGATTAAGAACTGGTGGGCAACTTAACACCAGCTGAGTTAAATCAGTATGGTGCTGAGTGTAGGTGGCCCACCTGAGGAAAGTTGCCAGCATGAAAGAGACATGGAGGGAAAGGATAGTACTGTGGATTCTCCTAAGTGTTGCTGTTGTTTGGAGCTGTTGATTCTCCTGGAGGAGCTTATCATGGCTAACTCCCCTGATATGAATTTGGCCATTATCATTGGAGGAGCTCAGGACCTTGTCGCTGAGAGTGGCTGTAGTTCACTTTGGGGAAGCTCTGGTCCTTACACTGAGCATTGCTTCCTGGCTCTGGAGGGGAAGATGTGTACTGTTTAATTTCCAGAACTTTGTCACGCTGGCTTCCTGATATGTACTCTATTATTCTCATCATCGGAAGAGCTGGGGACCTCATTGTCACTGAGGATGGCTGTGGTACTTTTCAGGGGAGCCTTATTTTGAGTGTCATTTCTTGGCTCCAGTGTAGAACCCTCAACCCACTGGCACAGATCCTTCACCCCACTGGCACAGACTTTCTAGCTTCCACTGCTGACTTTTGGTCCTTTCCAGCCCAGATCTGTAAAACAGACTTGACTGAGTCATTGTCATGGGCTCTAGGTCGTCAGCTGGACTTATGCAGGGCATTGCTGTGGGATCCAGGCCCGTGGCTGGATTTTCTAGGTCTTTAGTGTTGTGAACAGATTTCTTGCACTTACTTGTATTTAACTCTGGGTGACCATCATAAAATAATATTATAAATTCTGTGTTCTGTATGTAATTGTTCTCCTTGCAA